>JACDQD010000168.1:2500-40259 GCA_019843655.1 Lethocerus indicus
ATTACTCAGCATTCGACACGATATAAATTGGAGACGGCGGTTACTCGGCAACATTGTGTTTTTCCATTGTTGTTTTCGCAGGAATACAAAGAAAGAAATTAGCCAAGGGACGGTGCCCGAGTTGGAATCGGGTGCGCCCAGTGTCTGGCAGCGGCGGCCGACATCGGCGAACATTACCGAGGTTATTTATTTAAATTTATTTAGAATTTATTTAGCATTTATTTAGAATACCCGTTTTATTTTAGCGTTGAGAGCTGTCGGGATCTGTTATCCTCTTAAACACCGCTGACCCAGGGACTTTCCGCTTGGCGGATCTGGGTCAAAAGTGCCGTCGTTGAATGGTCTTTATCGTCGAAACCGCAATTGTACCTATAACCGGCGCATATTGATCGTACAGTGAATAGAGCTAAAAAAATTTGTCTGGTTTCAGGATCGTATCGCTGTTGAACCACTCAAAACAAGAACTCTGTTGCCTAAGCCCTCTTGGACGGCTGCTTTCAGTCGGTCCGATTCCGTGAAAGCGGTCGACCTTCTCCGCAGACAGTTCGGCTATTTTTCAGAGCGCAGACTAAAACCACCCCCCCAAGGGCCACGCTGCTCTCACAGTGAGCGACAATTTTCCCCAATCTGTTGAACTTAATTTGTATAGCGCTGAAATCGCGGTAGTCGAAGAATCCGAACGGTTGTCGAAAAGAGGTTTTCCCATTTTGAAACGTTTTTACCTAATTCGAATTATTTACAAGTGAACCGTTCACTCGGACTCGAATTGGGTTCGTGCGACCGATTCACAATTCTCAGTGCCGAAATTGGAATTGGTATTGTCGTTTTACAGTGTTGTCGTTTTCTTTTTCCAGACATTGTGCCTCTGTTCAATTTGGACCACGATATTCCGATGTTCGGTCAGATCGTCGCCCCCATACTGGCTTCGGGCGACGCCGTCAGCGTCATCATTTCGGACGACACCGCGAATCTATTTATCGACTTCTTCACGCATTTTCGTAAACTGCTCGACAGGGCCGAGTACGTCGGGCCAATTTATCGAATATTTTTATTTATTTTTTTTTTTGGACCTTTGACCCGACTAAAAAAAAAACAACCAGAGTGCCGGTTCGACTAGCACAGCTGAAGATGGTGAGCGGTTCTAGCGAAAGAACAAACCATCGAGAAAACCGCGATTAACAAATATTTAGGGGACGAAAGTGATGTCGTTTCTGTTCGTGTCCATAATTGATAGTCATTTACGGTTCAGAGGCGTGCCGCAGACATTGTAACGACTTGTTTACTTATGACGATCGAATTACAATTTTTTTGTTTGTAATTTCGGTAAAACGCCAGCCGAATACCGGAAGAGGTAGGACGTCCGTAAAGGGTGTAACGTTTCGCGAATGGGAAGTAACTCAACAGTTGCTACTGAAAACATTTGCGAATGTTTATCGAAACGCATCGTAGATTCCCGTAAATCCCGAGCGGTCGTTTTCTGAGTTCAAATCTGGTAATTTTTTTTTCTTTTTAAGTGGCGAAACGTCCAAGATATTTTGCCGTAAAAGCGATTCGTTTTTTATCGATCGGTGATTGAAAATTTACCCACTGGACAGCGAAATGTTATATTGACGATGATTGGGAATAACATCGTTGATTAATAATGAAGAGCCGTTAAAAATGTATACGTTTGTATTTAGCGTAAGAAAACGACATTACTTTCCCGTACACACACACACACACACACATATATAAACATGAAGATTGAAGAACTATTAAATATTGTACTTCATATACAATGTATTTTAAATCTAACTGTATTTTGATCTGTTGTGCAGCCTACCGGCGAATGCTTACAATCTGATGTCGGTTCCGACCGCGGGTAAGTTTTGCGTCTGCACTACTTTTGTATGCCAATTAACGCGGTACTGATAAATTATTTATTAGGCATCGGTTGAAGCCCCAACATAATTGAAAAAAAAAAAAAAAAAGCTACGTTAAAGCGTCAATAAAGAGGGCGAGGTTTTTTTTTTTCGTCGAGACACAATTCCAATGTTAATTTCAGTCTCAAGTTCAACGAACTTCGAAGGGACAAAGGAGGGTGGGGGGGGGGGGTCTTTGCCCCGCCTTTGAACGGCCCTCCAAAGGGTTTTATTCAAATTTCTTGTTCAGATCTTCGAGTATGCGAAGCGCCGCCGATGAAGTCGGCCTACTGTCCGATGATCGTGCACGAAGATTCGGATTTGGATTCGGCGGTCGATTGCGCCATTCGCGCCGCGTGGGATTTCGGCGGAAAGGTAAAAATATCCGTACTTCGCATATCTCTACACACATATATACAATTCTTCGTGTATACGAGGTCCGTTCGAAAAGTATCGCAAATTTTGAGTTTTTTTCAAAAAATTACACTAAGGATACGAGGATATGTTTAATTAAGTCAACATCTTCGGCACAGATAAGATTCTTCGATACGTTAATTATTCGGACCTTTCCGAAACGTTCGGTATCGAAATTACATCGACCGGTCGAATTGTCTGTGTGTATATAAAAGCTAAAACACGATGAACCGAAATGTGGGCATTTCCGTCGCATTTTCGCTTTTCTATTTTCGCAAAAGCGTCAGCGCGTTCGCGGTCTCGTAAAAGTTGTACACGCGTGTACGGTTGTGAGGCGATTGCGCTGAAAGACGGCGGTGCGGTACTGCGGTTATGCGAAATAAATCGGTCGGAGGATTTTCCGTTAAAGACGAGGAGCCGTTATTGTGATTCAATCGCCATAGTTCGACACTGGGACATTGGGGAGAAGCAATGTAACATTTATTGCAACCGCCGCGTCGTCCAACATCTTAAGAAGGTTAAAAGACGAGGAGCGCTCCTGAGGACGCCCAGTGGTGGAGGAGGTCGACCATGACCCCCCAATAAAGGCGATTATCGGTTCGATTTGCAATAGTTCGACACGGGACATTGCAGAGAAGCTCGAATGTACGGGCTTATCCGGTGCAAAGATGGTACCGCGCATCTGAAAAATATACACCAATTACTCAGTATTCGACCCTGGCATAAATTAAGACGGCGGTTCAGAAAAACGACTCGGTAACATTGTTTTTCCTTTTTCGCAGGAATACCGAAAGAATGTATCTTATACGCGCATTCAAACTGTCTCACGGCTTATCTGTGCAGCAAAGATGTTGACGTACTTAAAAAATATGAATTCAGCAATTACTTAGTTGTCGCCCCAATATTTAGCCCTCGGTACTTACATGGAAAAAATCGAGGGTTTGATATATATATATATATATATATATATATATATATATATGGTCTGTTCTCTGAATGTATTTAATTTGTACTTTTCTGGCCTTTCTTTGTCTCAGCTGTCGTGGTCGCTGACCCACGTACTCGTACAGGAGTCGGTATTCGACGAGGTCGTCGGCCGGATGATCGCGAAACTGAAATTGCTGAAACACGGTTCGAGATTGTGCCCGTCGACAGATCTGGACGAAAGCGAAAATTTCGAGGAGACGATGGACTTCCTCAAAATGAAGGCATGTATTAGTGAGGGATTTATTATATACAACTGTGTCAGTATGTCCTTGAGCGTACCGGCGGTACGTCCCTCGGTTAATACATCCCGGAACAGCATTTTTTTTGCGCTATCGCATATTTTAATAAGCGACAACGATTGAATACGTTATTAACCCTTTCGCTACTACGAGCCACTGTAGTGGCCTTCCATACGATGCCACCGAGGTACTACGGGCCACTATAGTGGCTCTCGACAAGATGCCGATGAGGTATTGCAGGCCACTATAGTGGCCTCCCACAAGATGCCACCGAGGCACTACGGAGCACTATAGTGGCTCTCCACAAGATGGCGATGAGGCATTACAGGCCACTATAGTGGCCTTCCATAAGATGCCACTGAGGTACTACAGGCCACTATAGTGGCTCTCCACAAGATGCCACTGAGGTACTACAGGCCACTATAGTGGCCTTCCATAAGATGCCACTGAGGTACTACAGGCCACTATAGTGGCCTGTCCACAAGATGCCACTGAGGTACTACAGGCCACTATAGTGGCCTTCCATAAGATGCCACTGAGGCACTACAGGGCACTATAGTGGCCTGATACTGAGGTACACAAGATGCCACTGAGGCACTACTACAGGCCACTATAGTGGCCTCCCACAAGATGCCACCGAGGTACTACTACAGGCCACTATAGTGGCCTCCACAAGATGCCACTGAGGTACTACAGGCCACTATAGTGGCTCTCCATAAGATGCCGCTGAGGTACTACGGGCCACTATAGTGGCCTTCCATAAGATGCCACTGAGGCACTACTACAGGCCACTATAGTGGCCTCCCACAAGATGCCGATGAGGCACTACGGGCCATTATAGTGGCTCTCCACAAAATGCCGCTGAGGTACTACGAGCCACTATAGTGGCCTTCCACAAGATGCCACTGAGGTACTACTACAGGCCACTATAGTGGCCTTCCATAAGATGCCGATGAGGCACTACGGCCCACTATAGTGGCTCTCCATAAGATGCCACTGAGGTACTACTACAGGCCACTATAGTGGCTATCCATAAGATGCCACCGAGGTACTACTACAGGCCACTATAGTGGCTCTCCACAAGATGCCGATGAGGCACTACGGGCCACTATAGTGGCCTCCATAAGATGTACTACGGACCACTATAGTGGCTCTCCTGAACTACGACCACTATAGTGGATAAGATGTCATGAGGTATACCATTATAGTGGCTCGATCGTGTCGAATTGTTAGATCGATAACAATTGACACGGGGAATGAACAGCAACATCGATGGTTATAAATGTAGTATTCAATGAAGAAATGCCGAATCCGATTTGAAATATGGGTGGGTATATATATTTTGCATATATATATATATATATATATATATATATATATATATATATATATATATATCCATATATCAGAAGACATGTCAAAATGGAATCTACATGTACTCACCAATTATATTACAAAAAGGAAAGAATAATTTAATTTTTGTGTCATTCCAAAATTGCCAAATGTCTGTGTCCGCTAATGTCTCTGTCCGTTTCGTCTACCCCGACAACAGGAAGTGTCGTCACAGAGTGTTCATCGGTTGGGACCCCTGGCTGATGAAAGGTCACGAGTCGCGAGTTAAAGGTAACGGTGTCGCCGTTCTGGCGTTCAGGACCGCCGACGAAGCCATCGAAATGGTCAATAACAACGCCGACGGCTATTCGGCTTTCGTCGCCTCCGTATGGACGGACAGGCTCAGCAAAGCTTCGGTCGCCTCCAAACGGTTGAATGTGAGTTGGTTCGGTCGAAAGAAAAAAAAACTTATTTTTAAAAAATGGCACGCATTCTCTAGTATTAGTTGGAATTTATTATATCGGCGCGCGGCGCGCAACTATGTCAGTACGTCCCTCGGTTAATACATACCGGAACGGCATTCCTCTCTCTCTCTCTCTCTCTATTTTTTGCGCTATCACATATTTTAATATGCGACGTAGAATTAAATACGTTATTAACCCTTTCGCTACTACGAGCCACTATAGTGGCCTTCCATAAGATGCCGCTGAGGTACTACGGGCCACTATAGTGGCTCCTCCTGATACGGCCACTATAGTGGCTTCCACAAGATGCCACTGAGGTACTAGGCCACTATAGTGGCCTTCCGTAAGATGCCACTGAGGTACTACGGGCCACTATAGTGGCTGATGCCACTGAGGTACTATGAGCTGAGCCACTATAGTGGCCTTCCAAAGATGCTATAGTGGCTCTCCACAAGATGCCACTGAGGTACTACGGGCCACTATAGTGGCTCTCCACAAGATGCCACTGAGGTACTATGAGCCACTATAGTGGCCTTCCATAGGATGCCACTCTGAGGTACTACGGGCCACTATAGTGGCTCTCCACAAGATGCCACTGAGGTACTATGAGCCACTATAGTGGCCTTCCATAGGATGCCACTCTGAGGTACTACGGGCCACTATAGTGGCTCTCCACAAGATGCCACGAGGTACTAAGGCCACTATAGTGGCCTTCGCCAAGATGCCGATGAGGTACTTGGTGGCTCACTATAGTGGCTCCCACAAGATGCCACTGAGGTACTACGGGCCACTATAGTGGCCTTCCATAAGATGCCACTGAAGATGCCACTGAGGTACCACGGGCCACTATAGTGGCTCTACAAGATGCCACTGAGGTACTACAGGCCACTATAGTGGCTTCCACAAGATGCCACTTGAGGTACTACGGCCACTATAGTGGCTCTCACAAGATGCCACGTTGAGGCACTACGGGCCACTATAGTGGCTCCCTACAAGATGCCGATGAGGTACTACAGGCCACTATAGTGGCTCTCCATAACTACAGATGTGGCTCTCCTAGATGCCGATGAGGTACCACTATAGTGGCGGCTTTTAATTCCCAAGAGTAGAGGCCAAGGGCTCGATGCGTCGCGCTTTTTTCTGGCGGCAATAATATCGTCGTAATGGTTGCTTTTTAAACTTAGTGACTGGAAATGTCACTAAGGAGGATTTACCGAAAGGTAAATCGCAGAACCCCCACCGACCGAACCCACTCTGGCCGCTCTCCTAAATCGCATTCACTTTTCAAATCGTCCACCCTTCGGCCGACGAAAGGGGCGACTCAATGGTTCTTGTCTCTTGTCCCAGGTGTCAACGGTGTGGATAAACAGCTACGGGTCTGTTCGACCCCTTCGGCCGAATTCCAACCGAAGACTACTACGTGACGAAGGGAACACGTTGTGCGAAATGAGTTTTAATTTTTATACACTTAACTTATTGTAATGACACTCGCTGAAAAACGCATGTCGAGAGACCTCTTTTGAAAAGGACATCGGACACTTACAGTAGACAACGAAACCGTATTACAACCGACGCGGACTTAACGGAATAGACGTATGTGTGGGGTTCCGCCAAGAAATCCGATATCGCCCGCATTCCAGAGATTCCGGTCGAAAGTCCCCCGGGTATGTTTCTAACCGGACGATCCGCAATGACCTCTCAACATACCCCCGGACAGTCGACAAAGTCCGCAAATCCCGGTTTCCGGAAATTCCACTCCCGCCTTTCCCCTCATCCCGAATCCACTCCCTTTCCCGTCCATTATCGGTCCGAAACGCCGCGCTCGGCCCGGACGTTGTCTTAGTCCGACGCCGTAATCCGCATGTCGTGTGACAAAAGTGCCATTCATCGGCGTGTCGTCTCTATTATCGAGAATATTCGCGTTGAAAAAAAAAAAGAAAAAACACAAAACGTTCAACATTTGTACGAATAACTGTATGCGATTTTCGAACAACAAACGAAACAAAATTAAAACGACGAGAGGAGACAGAAAGACACACACACACACACACACGAAAAATAAAGTAATTTTGCAAAGTGTCCGTACGCTAGAATATGTTGACCGATAAAAATTTATTGTTTCTTCACTATTGCAGATCGGCCGAGGAATGACTGCACGTGTGAGTGCATCAGGACGAGGGACGACGATGACTCCATTGATGATCGGAGCGATTACGACTTCGTTAATCGATTTAGAGAGCGCTGTGCGGATATACCGTCGCCCCGCAGGTTGGTACTATGGTATAATAGAAACGTAAAAGTGTGCAACTACTGGTGACAGTAACCGGTAGTGACAGTAACTACTGGTAACCAGTAGTGACAGTAACTACTGGTGACAGTAACCAGTAGTGACAGTAACTACTGGTAACCAGTAGTGACAGTAACTACTGGTAACCGGTAGTGACAGTAACTACTGGTGACAGTAACCGGTAGTGACAGTAACTACTGGTGACAGTAACTACTGGTGACAGTAACTACTGGTGACAGTAACCGGTAGTGACAGTAACTACTGGTAACAGTAACCGGTGGTGACAGTAACTACTGGTGACAGTAACCACAGTGACAGTAACTACTGGTAACAGTAACTACTGGTGACAGTAACTACTGGTGACAGTAACTACTGGTAACAGTAGTGGTGACAGTAACTACTGGTGACAGTAACCAGTAGTGACAGTAACTACTGGTGACAGTAACCGGTGGTGACAGTAACTACTGGTGACAGTAACCGGTGGTGACAGTAACTACTGGTAACAGTAACCAGTGGTGACAGTAACTACTGGTGACAGTAACCGGTAGTGACAGTAACTACTGGTAACCAGTAGTGACAGTAACTACTGGTAACCAGTAGTGACAGTAACTACTGGTGACAGTAACTACTGGTAACAGTAACCGGTGGTGACAGTAACTACTAGTGACAGTAACTACTGGTAACAGTGACCGGTTGTAACTGTAACAACATTGGTCAATGCTGGCGTCTGGTCCTGGATTTTTCCCGGGACTTCATCCCCCATTTATCCCGGCCGGCGGAAACATTCCGGGTAGTCAGATGACGGTTTTTTTTTTCCCCGAAATATCAACCCTCTGTACGATTACCAGCCGCACGCCAGATCGGGTTATATGAAAATGAAATCTAACTCTAATGTTTTTCAGTTACGATATTGTCGAGGAAGCTCTGAAGGCGCAGAAAATGTGGTCAGCGTTGACGACGGAAGAACGGATCGGCCGTGTACGCCGTTCCGTTAACACCGACCTCCTTAATTTAGCCGACGGTGAAACTTTCGAGTAAGAACAATTTTATTATTATTTATACTATTATTATTATTATTATTATACCGTTCGAATAACCTTTACACGTACGCATGAAGAGTGAGAATAAAAAATATAATTTTACTTACCGTGCGGAGGTCGTTACGTTTGTTGTGTCTTTCGCGCGACACGTGAAGGAATTATCCTTCGTTTTTTCTTCGTGTCATTTATTAAAATGGCCTCTCGAAGAAAGGTTTTTAAACCACTGGAATAACAGAAATATATTCTTTTTCGGAGCCATCTGGCTGGCCTGAATCCAGGTCTTTGTAGTTCCAAATATATATATATATATATATATATATATATATATATATATATATAAAGGGTGCCGCAAAATTAGCGATTGAATTTGCCACAATTCTTGCAGTAAAAATTGTGGCAACTGTATTAAAAAAAAAAAACCCATTCGACAGCCGATAGTGATAGGGTCTAGGTTTAGTTTAGTACGAATGGGGTGGAAAAATTCAAATCTCGCGTTAATTTCGACAACCCCATCCCCCCCCCCCCCCATAGAAGGAAATAATATATATGGGGGTCGACTGCTAAGTAATAAGTGAATTCACAACAAATACATATTTTTAAATGCGTCACGGTACATCTTTGTACGGATAAGCCGTACATTCGACTTATCCGCAATGTCCCAGTGTCGAACTATGGCTATCGAATCAGTATAACGGCCTTTATTCGGTCATCGTCGCCGACCTCCTCCACCACCACTGGACGTCCTCAGAGCGCTCCTCGTCCCTTTTAACGAAAAAAATGTCCCCGACCGGAATTAACGAACCTCCTCCACTGGACGTCCTCAGCAGCGCTCCTCGTCTTTTGAAGCCTTCTTAAGATGTTGACGCACGTGCGACGGTTTCGAATAAATGTTACATTCGGCTTCTCCGCAATGTCCCAGTGTCGAACTATGGCGATTCGAATCACAATAACGGCCTTTATTCGGTCATCGTCGACCTCCTCCACTGGACGTCCTCAGGAGCGCTCCTCGTCTTTTGAAGCCTTCTTAAGATGTTGACGCACGTGCGACGGTCTCGAATAAATGTTACATTCGGCTTCTCCGCAATGTCCCAGTGTCGAACTATGGCGATTCGAATCACAATAACGGCCTTTATTCGGTCATCGTCGACCTCCTCCACTGGACGTCCTCAGGAGCGCTCCTCGTCTTTTGAAGCCTTCTTAAGATGTTGACGCACGTGCGATGGTTTCGATAATGCGCGTTAATGTTACATTCGGCTTCTCCGCAATGTCCCAGGTGATTCGGATCACGATAACGGCCTTTATTCGGGGTCATCGTCGACCTCCTCCACTGGACGTCCTCAGGAGCGCTCCTCGTCTTTTGAAGCCTTCTTAAGATGTTGACGCACTTGCGATGGATTCGATAATGCGCGTAACTGTTTACATTCGGCTTCTCCGCAATGTCCCAGGCGATTCGGATCACGATAACGGCCTTTATTCGGGGTCATCGTCGACCTCCTCCACTGGACGTCCTCAGGAGCGCTCCTCGTCTTTTGAAGCCTTCTTAAGATGTTGACGCACGTGCGACGGTCTCGAATAAATGTTACATTCGGCTTCTCCCCAATGTCCCAGGCGATTCGAATCGGCCTTTATTCGGCTCTTCGACCGGAGGAACGCTCCGTCGGCTTCGTCAGGACTAAATAATATCTGTGTGCAAAGATGTTGACGCACTTAACCGTATATAAGGGGATGGTTTTAAAGTGTAGCCCCTTTTGTCGGCAGGTCGGTGGTCGGAGGAGCGTTGGCGGCCGTTGGCAGCGATAGGAGGAGTGTGGTGACGTGCGGCGACTACGACGTGACGAGGGGGTGGCGTAGGGCGGCGCCGGCCGTCCTCCTCGGTTGGGCCAACTGGCGGCACACGGCCGGCGGCGCGTTGCGCTTCGCCGCCGACGCCCTAGCCGCCGGTTCGGCCGTCCTCACTTTTTCGGCGCCGGACGTCGGCGCCAACTACTCCGCCCTGTTGAAGACCGGCGGTGAATTCCTGCCGGCGGCGTTGGTCCGCTTCTGCGTCGGCCCTCCGCCCCCCCGCCTACCCTACGGTTGTGTCGCGGTACCGACCGACGGCTGTCTGGACGGCGTCGCCGACGACCACGACGACGACTATCCTCTCTCCTTCGCCAAATCGGTGTGGACGCCCACCGAATAGACCCCTCTTTGTCTCACCCTCATGCCAATCCATGCCGGAGGAGACCGTCCTTCGAAGACACCCCACACCCTCCCCCCTCACCCCCCCCCCGTTCATTCCAGGTACGCAATTCTATCATTTTCTCGCCACTTGCGTATACCTTCGACTGCAGAACAGACAGAGGAGGTCTACATTCTCCTCATCTTCGTCCAATTCTCAGGAAAAATTTCGAACCGATTTCTCAGCCCCCGTGAATACGGTGACCGATTATTACCGCGTAATAAGTCCGAAAAGAGAAAAAAAAAATCGTTCCGTCCAATCGGTCTAATCGAGACAGACATTGTTGGCGGACGACGATTTTACGCGCGAATTTTAACAAAAAAAAAAAATCTCGAAAAGAAAAAATTGAGCGTGACCGGCGGGGAACGTGTCTCAATGTCGTTATCTGTCACTGTCAATACGTGCCAATATCTGTATATGTGTGTGTGTGGAAAGAAAAAAAAAAAATATATATATATATGATATGTAACAAAACAATAATGTCATATATCGGATTCTTTAATTTTTTTGTATAATTATAGCAGTAAAATAGAAATAAAAGAGATATATTGTAACGTGTTTTGGAGAGGTATATATATATATATATATATATATATATATATCCGACTGTCCGATAATAATAATTTTATGAAATTTACGGCACGTCTCGGCCAAATGACGGTGACATTTTAAACGGGGGCGTTTTTTTTCTTTTTTTTTATCGCCTCGGAAAAATCACGAATAATTCGTTAACACGTACTGTAGGGGGTCTTTTGTGCCAGACCTCGGTCTTTCGGCCGGCCGCTCGCCGCCATCTTCAGTAGCGCTTGTGTGTCACTTTCAATCAACTGTCGGTGCGGTTGAGGACGACGCCGCCGGGGAAAGCGGTCCGGAGTGACTGACGGCAGTGCTACTGAAGACGGCGAGCGGCCGGCAGGAGACGTAAAATAAAGATGGACAATTTTTTTTTCAAACTTAAGATACCCTTTTTTGCGGCCGGTTCCCGGTCTTTTCGCCAGAGACCGAATAGAGAAACGCCGCTGATCTAAGGTATTTTATCAATTAATTTCAATCAATTAATGTCCGCATCCAGAATTGAGAGATGAATAATCCGGGTTTACGAATCTGCGAACTGTCATCGCGTTCCCGAAAAAAAAAGAAAAAAAATTGAAAAAAAAAAAATATCGATTGTTTGCGATCAGATATCGAATCAGCACTCTGTCGAGCCCAATAATCGAGAGTTTTCGATGAGAGATCAACTTGGAGTTGATAAAACTTTATACTTTTAAATACGGCACATGTCAACATTTTGAGGTTGGGGGTTTTCAGAGAGAGAGAGAGAAAATTTAGGTTTTTCGAAAATTTTCCCAGATCGGTCCAAATATTCAACCCACAAGTGTACCAAAGTGAGTTACACTTGCCCCTGTAACGTCGGGTAGAAAATCGAAAATTTAGGTTTTTCGAAAATTTTCCTAGATCTACACTTGCCCCTGAAACGGCGGGGGCAAAATACGAAAATTTAGGTTTTTCGAAAATTTTCCCAGATCGATCCCATATTCAACCCGCAAGTGTACCAAAGTGAGTTACACTTGCCCCTGAAACGGCGGGTTGAAAATCGAAAATTTAGGTTTTTCGAAAATTTTCCCAGATCTACACTTGCCCCTGATTCGAAAATTTAGGTTTTTCGAAAATTTTCCAGATCGATCCCATATTCAACCCACAAGTGTACCAAAGTGAGTTACACTTGCCCCTGAAACGGCGGGTTGAAAATCGAAAATTTAGGTTTTTCGAAAATTTTCCCAGATCTACACTTGCCCCTGAAACGGCGGGGGCGAAAATCGAAAATTTAGGTTTTTCGAAAATTTTCCCAGATCGATCCCATATTCCACCCACAAGTGTACCAAAGTGAGTTACACTTGCCCCCGAAACGGCGGGTTGAAAATCGAAAATTTAGGTTTTTCGAAAATTTTCCCAGATCGATGTCATATTCCACCCACAAGTGTACCAAAGTGAGTTACACTTGCCCCTGAACCGGGGGTTGAAAATCGAAAATTTAGGTTTTTCGAAAATTTTCCCAGATCTACACTTGCCCCTGAAACGGCGGGGGCGAAATACGAAAATTTAGGTTTTTCGAAAATTTTCCCAGATCGATGTCATATTCCACCCACAAGTGTACCAAAGTGAGTTACACTTGCCCCTGAAACGAAAATTTAGCGAAAATTTTCCCAGATCGTCCAAATATTCCACCCACAAGTGTAAAATCGCCCCTAAAATTTAGGTTTTTCGAAAATTTTCCCAGATCGATCCATATTCACCCACAAGTGTACCAAAGTGAGTTACACTTGCCCCTGAAACGGCGGGTTGAAAATCGAAAATTTAGGTTTTCGAAAATTTTCCCAGGTCGAAAATTTCGAAAATTTTCCCAGATCGATCCCATATTCCACCCACAAGTGTACCAAAGTGAGTTACACTTACCCCTGTACCGGCGGGTTGAAAATCGAAAATTTAGGTTTTCGAAAATTTTCCCAGATCTACACTTGCCCCTGAAACGGCGGGGTCAAAATCGAAAATTTAGGTTTTCGAAAATTTTCCCAGATCGATCCCATATTCCACCCACAAGTGTACCAAAGTGAGTTACACTTGCCCCTGAAACGGCGGGTTGAAAATCGAAAATTTAGGTTTTTCGAAAATTTTCCCAGATCTACACTTGCCCCTGAAACGGCGGGGGAAATCGAAAATTTAGGTTTTCGAAAATTTTCCCAGATCGATCCCATATTCCACCCACAAGTGTACCAAAGTGAGTTACACTTGCCCCTGAAACGGCGGGTTGAAAATCGAAAATTTAGGTTTTCGAAAATTTTCCCAGATCTCCCATATTCCAACCCACAAGTGTACCAAAGTGAGTTACACTTGCCCCTGAAACGGCGGGTTGAAAATCGAAAATTTAGGTTTTTCGAAAATTTTCCCAGATCGATCCCATATTCCACCCACAAGTGTACCAAAGTGAGTTACACTTGCCCCTGAAACGGCGGGTTGAAAATCGAAAATTTAGGTTTTTCGAAAAATTTTCCCAGATCGTGTACCAAAGTGAGTTACCCCCTGAAACGGCGAAGGGAAAATCGAAAATTTAGGTTTTCGAAAATTTTCCCAGGTTTTCGAAAATTTTCCCAGATCGATCCATATTCCACCCACAAGTGTACCAAAGTGAGTTACACTTGCCCCTGAAAGGGGTTGAAAATCGAAAATTTAGGTTTTCGAAAATTTTCCAGATCTACACTTGCCCCTGAAACGGCGGGGGGAAAATCGAAAATTTAGGTTTTCGAAAATTTTCCCAGATCGATCCATATTCCACCCACAAGTGTACCAAAGTGAGTTACACTTGCCCCTGAAACGGGGGTTGAAAATCGAAAATTTAGGTTTTTCGAAAATTTTCCCAGATCGATCCCATATTCCACCCACAAGTGTACCGAAGTGAGTTACACTTGCCCCTAAAGGCGGGTCGAAAATCGAAAATTTAGGTTTTTCGAAAATTTTCCAGATCGATCCCATATTCCACCCACAAGTGTACCAAAGTGAGTTACACTTGCCCCTGAACCGGGGAAAATCGAAAATTTAGGTTTTTCGAAAATTTTCCTAGATCTCACTTGCCCCTGAAACGGCGGGTCCCGAAAATTTTCCCAGATCGGTGTACCAAAGTGAGTTACACTTGCCCCTGAAAATCGAAAATTTAGGTTTTTCGGGGAAAATTGAAAATCGAAAATTTAGGTTTTCGAAAATTTTCCCAGATCGATCCTGTGTACCAAAGCAAAATACACCGAAAATTTTCCCAGAAGTGTAAAAGTTACAATTTGCCCCTAAAAGGGCGGGTTGAAAATCGAAAATTTAGGTTTTCGAAAATTTTCCCCAGATCGAGTCCAAAGTGAGTTACAATTGAAAATCGAAAATTTAGGTTTTTCGAACATTTTCCTAGATCTACACTTGCCCTGTGGGGGCAAAATATTTTAGGTTTGAAAATTTTCCCAGATCGATCCAAATATTCAACCCACAAGTGTACCAAAGTGAGTTACACTTGCCCCTTGAAAATCGAAAATTTAGGTTTTTCGAAAATTTTCCCAGATCGGTCCAAATATTCCACCCACAAGTGTAAAAGTACAATTTGAAAGGGCGGGTCGAAAATCGAAAATTTAGGTTTTCGAAAATTTTCCCAGATCGATCCATATTCCACCCACAAGTGTACCAAAGTGAGTGCCCCTGAACCGGGTTGAAAATCGAAAATTTAGGTTTTTCGAACATTTTCCTAGATCTACACTTGCCCCGGAAGGCCAAAATATGAAAATTTAGGTTTTTCGAAAATTTTCCCAGATCGATCTCATATTCAACCCACAAGTGTACCAAAGTGAGTTACACTTGCCCCTGAAAGGGCGGGTCGAAAATCGAAAATTTAGGTTTTTCGAAAATTTTCCCAGATCGATCCAAATATTCCACCCACAAGTGTACCGAAGAGAGTACAATTTGCCCCTAAAAGGGCGGGTCGAAAATCGAAAATTTAGGTTTTTCGAAAATTTTCCCAGATCGATCCACATATTCCACTCACAAGTGTACCACAAAGTGAGTCACACTTGCCCCTTGAAATTTGAGTTTTTCAGTCCAACGACAGTCCAACATTTCCAAATGTCATTCGGATCATCGATAAAATGATGACGCCGAAAGGTTGTTTTTTTTTTGTTTTTTTTTATTTTTTTGATCAAAATGAACGATAACGCCGCGATGTCGCGTTTTTATGTAGAAAGCCATTGTTGTTGTTTATTGTGGGTCATGTACACACTCGATCTCTGATCTCCCTCTCCTTCATTCCATTCCTGTTCTTCGGATGGTTTTTTTTTCGGTTTTTTTTTATGGCACAAGGTTGAAGGTTGACACCTTCAATGGTTTTTTTTTCTATTCAACTATCGGGGTCGGCAACTGTAATTGCGGAAATCACCCGACAACAAGTGGCGTTGTACATATTTTTACTCAGTGTCAATATCCGTGCACGGTTAACATTCTTCGATACGTTATATTATTGTTTGTGCCACTTTCTGAAATATTCGGTATCAAAATTACCACGGTGATGACCGAATAGGCCGTTCATTCGATCTGATTCAATCATTCATTCATTCCTTCTTCCGTTCATTCGTTCATAAGTCATTCGTTCATTCGTTCTTTCGTTCATCCGTTCTTTCGTTCTTCCGTTCTTCTGTTCTTCCTTCTCATCGTTCATTCCTTTCGTTCATTCGTTCATTCGTTCTTCCGTCGTTCATTCTTCGTTCATTCGTTCATTCGTTCTTCGTTCTTTCTTCATCCGTTCATTCCTTCAGTCGTCCATTCGTTCTTCTGTTCATCTGTTCTTCCGTTCATTCTGTTCATAAGCTCATTCGTTCATTCGTTCATTCGTTCTTTCTAATGTTCATAAGTTCCGATTCGTTCTTTCGTTCATTCCTTCAGTCGTTCATTCGTTCTTCTGTTCATCGTTCTTCCGTTCATTCGTGCGAAAATGTCATTCGTTCGTTTTCATTCGTTCAAAGCTCATTCGGTCGAACGTGTCCTGTTCATTTTCATTTCGTTCTTCTGTCGTTGATTCGCGTTCATTGTCGTTCGACGCAAAGCTCATTCGGTCATTCGTTCGTGCGTTCATTTCGTTCAAAATCGCCGATCGAAAATTCGAAATAAATCGTTTATTTTCGTTCAAAATTCCTTCAACGTCGTTCAAAAATGAGGCTTCTTCCGTTCATTCGCATTCGAAAATTCATTCGTTCATTCGTTGCAAAATAGGTTCGAAAATTGCGTTTTCGACGCAAAATCGAGGCCGAAAATGTCTCTCCAAGCGTCAATTGGCCCAAATTGGCTTTTTCAACGCAAAAATGGCCTTTTCGAAGCAGAATCGGGGCCAAAAATGGCTTTTTCAACCTAAAATACTGTCGAAAAGTGGCTTTTCGAAAGCGAAATTGAGGCTTATACAACGCGAAATGGGTTCAAAAATTGTCGTTTTCGACGCAAAATCGAGGCCGAAAATGTCTCTCCAATCGTAAATTGGCTTTTTCAACGCAAAAATGGCCTTTTCGAAGCAGAATCGGGGCCAAAAATGGCTTTTTCAACCTAAAATACTGTCGAAAATTAGCTTTTCGAAAGCGAAATTGAGGCTTATACAACGCGAAATGGGTTCAAAAATTGTCGTTTTGACGCAAAATCGAGGCCGAAAATGTCTCTCCAATCGTAAATTGGCTTTTTCAACGCAAAAATGGCCTTTTCGAAGCAGAATCGGGGCCAAAAATGGCTTTTTCAACCTGAAATACGGTCGAAAATTAGCTTTTCGAAAGCGAAATTGAGGCTTATACAACGCGAAATGGGTTCAAAAATTGTCGTTTTCGACGCAAAATCGAGGCCGAAAATGTCTCTCCAATCGTAAATTGGCCCAAATTGGCTTTTTCAACGCAAAAATGGCCTTTTCGAAGCAGAATCGGGGCCAAAAATGGCTTTTTCAACCTAAAATACTGTCGAAAAGTGGCTTTTCGAAAGCGAAATTGAGGCTTATACAACGCGAAATGGGTTCAAAAATTGTCGTTTTCGACGCAAAATCGAGGCCGAAAATGTCTCTCCAATCGTAAATTGTGGGCCCAAATTGGCTTTTTCAACGCAAAAATGGCCTTTTCGAAGCAGAATCGGGGCCAAAAATGGCTTTTTCAACCTAAAATACTGTCGAAAAGTGGCTTTTCGAAAGCGAAATTGAGGCTTATACAACGCGAAATGGGTTCAAAAATTGTCGTTTTCGACGCGAAATCGAGGCCGAAAATGTCTCTCCAATCGTAAATTGGCTTTTTCAACGCAAAAACGGCCTTTTCATCGCCAGTCATCGGGACTGTGCGTCCTCCGAGACGGGGATATTCCGGGAATTCCGGGATATTTTTCGAGTGTTGTTGCCGAGGACTTGTTACGGACTGCCGAATCTCTGGATGTCCGGCCGGATGGAGCCATTCCTGGACAGCTTTTAATACCGTCTCTAATTTTATAAATCGATCAATTTTAAAACGTCAATATTGCACGGCCATAAGAATCGGGGAATGAGTTGAGTGTGATTTGGACGACGTCGAGACGACGACGATATTGACGTCGTCACCGCGCCGGCGTTATCAGTGGCGATTCTTCGCGATAGTGATAACGGACTGTTATCAGTTGCTGGTGAAGACACAAAAAAAAAACACAGAGAATAAGATTTACAGGAGGAGGAGGAGATAGATAGATGCACCTGTATCGGCTATAAGTAGGCTGTTGGGCGAACGGCGGACGTCCAGTGTCGCGCCAGTCGTCTCTGATACTGAAGACGAAATGAAGACGATGACTCCGCTTCTGAAACTTCTTCTGATCGGACTCCTCGTCCAGGTAACGACCGCTTTTATAGTCCTACGATGAATAGCGTAGATTTCGTAGGTGTTTTTTCCCTACCGGTTTTTTCTACTCTCTCTGGAGAGGAGACGAAATCTAAGGTATTGAAAGTGCCTCAAGCCGTCGACGGTTTTCGAATATGCGACGGTATAAGATACAATTCAGTTTCTCCTCCAATTTCCATTGATTCCTCAATCGATCGACGTCCTCTTTCGGGCTTTTCAATATTTCAGAAAGGACAGCAATCAATAGAGTGTCGAAACATTTTTCCGACCCCGATAGAATCGATATATCCCCGTTCCCATTCGATATATATCGCGACGTGTCCATTTTCGGAATTCAATAATTTTCGGCCAATATCGACGAAACCGGCCTATACCGATAGAAATTATATTGTAGACGCTGAATATCGAATTCGTGTCAGTCGATATAGACGTTTTCGTCGCTTCAGGTCGATACAAAAAACCGAGATATCGATATATCGATATAATATCGATTTTTATGAAACCCTTTCGGTTTGGGAGGAAAATTTTTCGTCTTCTCTTCTCTCTTTTTAAAAGCGACAAGTGCGATTGAAAAGTGGTGTTGTTACCACTTTGGATTGGGTATATTTATGTGTACGGCCAGGATTTTTATATAGAAATTTATATTTATATAAACAGTGTTTTCGAACCGAGTTACACTCGGGTGGTTTTTTAGTGACTCAATCGCGCCGGAAAATAAGGGCGAAAATTGACGTTTTCGACGCAAAATCGAGCCCGAAAAAAGTCTCTCTGAACGTAAATTATGGGGCCTAAGTGGATATTGTAACGCAAATTTCGGGCGAAAAATGGCTTTTTCCACCTAAAATACGGTCGAAAAGTAGCTTTTTGTAAGCGAAATTGACGCGAAATGGGTTCAAAAATTGCGTATTCCACGCAAAATTAGGCCGAAAATGTCTCTCTAATCGTAAATTGTGGGCCCAAATTGGCTTTTTCAACGCAAAAATGGCCTTTTCGAAGCAAAATCGGGGCCAAAAATGGTTTTTTCAACCCGAAATACGGTCGAAAAGTAGCTTTTTGAAAGCGAAATTGAGGCTTATACAACGCGAAATGGGTTCAAAAATTGCGTTTTCGACGCAAAATCGAGGCCGAAAATGTCTCTCTAAGCGTAAATTATGGGGCCAAATTGGCTTTTTCAACGCAAAAATGGCCTTTTCGAAGCAAAATCGGGGCCGAAAATGGCTTTTTCAATCCGAAATACGGTCGAAAAGTGGCTTTTCGAAAGCGAAATTGAGGCTTATACAACGCGAAATAGGTTCAAAAATTGCGTTTTCGACGCAAAATCGAGGCCGAAAATGTCTCTCCAATCGTAAATTATGGGCCCTAAGTGGCTATTAAAACGCCAAATTGTGGCTTTTTCAACGCAAAAATGGCCTTTTCGAAGCAAAATCGGGGCCAAAAATGGCTTTTTCAATCCGAAATACGGTCGAAAAGTGGCTTTTCGAAAGCGAAATTGAGGCTTGTACAACAAGGAAATGGGTTCGAAAATTGCGTTTTCGACTCAAAATCGAGGCCAAAAATGTGTCTCTAATCGTAAATTATGGGCCCTAAGTGGCTATTAAAACGCCAAATTGTGGCTTTTTCAACGCAAAAATGGCCTTTCAGAAGCAAAATCGGGGCCAAAAATGGCCTTTTCAATCCGAAATACGGTCGGAAAGTGGCTTTTCGAAAGCGAAATTGAGGCTTATACAACAGGAAATTGGTCGAAAAATGGCCTTTTCGAAGCGAAATCGGGGCCGAATATGCCCTTTTAGACAGAAAATAGGGTCGGAAAGTGGCTTTTCAAACGCAAAATCGGTTCCCAAACTGTCCATTTAACTGGTCCATTCGTTCAAAAATCTCTATTCGGCCCGTTTATGCCTTGAAAAAACGTATATTTATCACGTTTTATCGTTTAAGGGCCACTAATTTAGGCCGTTATTGTTTAAAGTAAATCAGTGTTTTAGACCTTTTGTTTTGCCTTAAAAACCATCGTTTAACTCGTTTTACAGTTAAAAAAAATCAATATTCACAGCCAGTCAACACTATTTAACCGATTTTTGCGCTGAAAAAGCGCTATTTAAACGGTTTAAACCATTTTTTTTCAGTAGTTCAAGCGATATATATATTTTAGTTGGGGGGGGGGTGTAGGTTGTACACGAAAGTGATCGACATTTTGACTTTGTAATTAATTTTATTTTGCCTGAAAAAGAAAAACTTTTTATTAATCCACTTTATATATATTCACCGATATTATCGAAAATTCCCCGTCTTGAGGATCTCTAAATTGCAAAAAAAAAAGAAAAATGTGTTTTCGTCAGAAAATTGTTGCCTATTTTCTTTGGAAATTCTCCCAATTTTTTCTATATATATATATATATATATATATATATATATATATATATATATATATATATATATATGAAAACGACAATTTTATCTTATATAAAATGCGATTTACTGGATATTAAGTAACGAGAGTGAATTACTCGACCTATGGCCCGGCGTATAATAATAAAGTGTTCGCCAGATATCGGGGAAAAAAAAGAAAAAATATAAGTTATTGTCCGCGTTTTTGCCGTTGAAAATGTGACGGATACATTGAAAAAAAAATAAAATAAAATGAAAAAAAGGTATAAATAAAAGCGTTATCCCGTTTTTTTCTTTTTTTTTTTAAAACGCCTACTTATCACGACCGTTATCTCTGGAGCATTGTTCCGTTCGAGTGGTCTTCACGAGCTATCGGTTTTTCAGCAATTCCATTAAGATTTGGGACGTAATAAACGATATTGCAGTGGAAATAACGTATATAAATTGAATTTTCAGTCTATTTTCAGACGTCCGGGACAGTGGGCTGTGAGGGCCGCAATTCTCGCTGAGTAAAGTCGTAAAACCCTATTGAAAAAGAAAAAAGAAAAAAAAACTGAAAATCGAGGCCGAAAATGTCTTTCTGAACGTAAATTATGGGGCCTAAGTGGACATTGAGACGCAAAATCGGGGCCGAAAATGGCTTTTTCAAGCCGAAATACGGTCGAAAAGTGGCTTTTCGAAAGCGAAATTGAGGCTTATACAACGCGAAATAGGTTCAAAAATTGCTGTTTCGACGCAAAATCGAGGCCGAAAATGTCTTTCTGAACGTAAATTATGAGCCCTAAGTGGCTATTAATCAATTTCGATGCAGAATCGGGGCCGAAAATGGCTTTTTCAACCCGAAATACGGTCGAAAAGTGGCTTTTCGAAAGCGAAATTGAGGCTTATACAACGCGAAATAGGTTCAAAAATTGCGTTTTCGACGCAAAATCGAGGCCGAAAATGTCTTTCTGAACGTAAATTATGGGCCCAAATTGGCTTTTTCAACGCAAAAATGGCCTTTTCGAAGCAAAATCGGGGCCAAAAATGGCTTTTTCAAACTAAAATACTGTCGAAAAGTGGCTTTTCGAAAGCGAAATTGAGGCTTATACAACGCGAAATAGGTTCAAAAATTGCGTTTTCGACGCAAAATCGAGGCCGAAAATGTCTTTCTGAACGTAAATTATGGGCCCTAAGTGGCTATTAATCAATTTCTGCAAATGGCGAAGCAGAATCGCTATTTGCGAGGCCGAAAATGGCTTTTTCAACCCGAAATACGGTCGAAAAGTGGCTTTTCGAAAGCGAAATTGAGGCTTATACAACGCGAAATAGGTTCAAAAATTGCGTATTTGACGCAAAATCGAGGCCGAAAATGGCTTTTTCAACCCGAAATACGGTCGAAAAGTGGCTTTTCGAAAGCGAAATTGAGGCTTATACAACGCGAAATAGGTTCAAAAATGGCTTTCAATCCCCGGAAATACGGTCGAAGAGTGGTGTTCGAAAGCGAAATTGAGGCTTATACAACGCGAAATAGGTTCAAAATTGCGTTTTCGACGCAAAATCGAGGCCGAAAATGTCTCTTCCAAGCGTAAATTAGGGGCCATAAATAAAACGGGGGCTATGGCTTCAACGAAACGCCAAAATGGCTGGTCGGTTTTTCAACGAAATTGAGGCAAAAATAGGTTCAAAATTGCTTTTGACAAAATCGAGGCCGAAAATCTTTTCAACCGAAATACGGTCGAAAAGTGGCTTTTCGAAAGCGAAATGAGGTTTATACAACGCGAAATAGGTTCAAAATTGCTTTTCGACTGAAATCCGAAAATGGCTTTTCACGGTCGAAAAGTGGCTTTCGAAAGCGAAATTGAGGCTTATACAACGGGAAATAGGTACAAAGATTGCTTTTTCAACGCAAAATCGAGGTCGAAAATGACTTTCTAAACGTAAATTATGGGCCCTAAATGGCTATTGAAACGCCAAATTGTGGCTTTTTCGACGCAAAAATGGCCTTTTCAAAGCAAAATCGGGGCCGAAAATGGCTTTTTCAACCCGAAATACGGTCGAAAAGTGGCTTTTCGAATGCGAAATTGAGGCTTATAAAACGCGAATAAAAAAACAGCATTCGACAGCCGATAGTTTGGAGTCAAGTACAAACAAACGAAAAAAAAAAATGACACTAATTTCGTTTTACAACTTTACTCTACAATAATTGCGGCAAATTCAAATCTGGCGCCAATTTTGGTACCACCTTTATAATCGTTTTTTTTTTTTAAGAATTGGCGAAAAAGAGTTAATTAAACGATATTGACGTCATCCGATCGTTTATCGTTTTATTACATCCCCTTATCATCTCCCCTTCGGATTTACTGAGCTACGTTTGAATGTATCGGATATTCGCCGGACAAAAAAAAAGTGGCGTTTTACTTATTTTTAAGTAGGTCAAAATCTTACCGAAGATAAGATTCTGAGTGTATCTTATACCTGAATTGGAAACCGTCCGTAAGCCGTTGACCCACTTGAAAATAAGTGACAACACTTAGTTGTCGCGTGAAATCCTCCCCAATTACTTAGTCGGTTGGCCCAAAAGTGGTCCAAAAAAAAAAATTTATCCACCGTTTAAAAGTCCATAACTTGGAAACCGATCGACGGAATTGTGTCTCGTTTTTGGTAGTGTTTGTAAGTTTTTGTAGTTTGTAGTAATAGGCTGTATTATACGGGGCTTATCTGGACGAAAATCCACCGGGAAGATGGGATAGAGGCCGTAGAGGTGAACCGGACTTAACTCCTCTAGGACTTTTACCTCTGGGGTGGTGTGGGGGTGGGGACTTAAAGGACGTCGTTTATCGACGACAAAAGCCCCACGCGCATTGGATGAACTTGGAGGAGAATCCATCCAACGTATCCACGTGCAAAATATCCGACTGAACACGTGGTGCAGTCGGGCGGCATCGTTTCTCTGTCTGTGTGGATGTTAATAACGGTGACAATTTCTAACACCTACAGCTATATATATCTGTTTAAGTCGGACTTTAAGCTACACTTTGACCAAAAATTAGACACAGTTCGGTCAATAAGTTTTCAAGTTATCGACCGTTAAAGAGTGGATACATTTTTTTGGACCACTCCGCATTTCGGTTTTTTTTTGGGAAAAACCGTCTCGAGACTTTCTCCACAACATTAACATTTTCCAGTCAACATATTCTGGATTTTATCAATCTCCCGAAGGCTTTCCTCAACGTCACTCACTCAATCTCACAACGGTTTCTCTCTGAATTAATTCTCGTTTTATCAATTAGTTACGCCCATCCGACTACCGTCTCGTGTCGTCTTTTTTCTTTTTTTCTTTTTTTTTTTTTTCAACGCAAATATCCAATATTAATTCGAACAATTTGTCGGCGAACGGCTAGGTCAATCGGTTTGCGAGTTATCGACTGTTAAAGGGTGGATACATTATTTTGGACCGCCCTGTATATATATCGTCATTTTATCGTTGAAGGGTTCGAGGTGCGACCTGCTGGAGGCGGCCAGGTTGGAGGCGGTCGGAGCCGTCCAAGAGTTGACCGGTGGTCGCCAAAGGGAGGGAACTGTTGGCGATGGTGAGGACCGCCACCAGACTCCAGAGGGAGGCCGAACGGGAGGCGGCCCGGGCGACCATCGACAATCACGGCCACAAGGTAAGCTGAAATAGACCGGTATCGGCGTCAACGTACCTGTGTTTCGTGGTACGCGGGGTGAACGGCCGTTCGCCGTCTTCGGTAGCGGTGTTTTTCGGCCGCCCCAAAGTGCCGAACGGTGACCGGACGCCGCCGGACCCCGGTTCGGCGGCCGTTCGCCGTCTTCAGTAGCGGTGTTTTTCGGCCGCCCCAAAGCGCCGAACGGTGACCGGACGCCGCCGGACCCCGGTTCGGCGGCCGTTCGCCGTCTTCAGTAGCGGTGTTTTTCGGCCACCCGAAAGCGCCGAACGGTGACCGGACGCCGCCGGACCCCGGTTCGGCGGCCGTTCGCCGTCTTCAGTAGCGGTGTTTTCAGCACCCCAAAGTGCCGAACCGACGACGCCGCCGGACTTCCGGTTCGGCGGCCGTTCGCCAGTAGCGGTGTTTTTCGGCAAAGGCCGAACGGTGACCGGACGCCGCCGGACCCTGGTTCGGCGGCCGTTCGCCGTCTTCAGCACCCGAAAGCGGTGGGACGCCGCCGGACCCCCTTCGGCGGCCGTCCGATCTCAGTAGCGGTGTTTTTCGTCGTCCAAAGTGCCGAACGGTGACGGACCGCCGGACCCCAGTGTTCCGCCGTCTTCAGTGAGCGGTGTTTTCTGTCCAAAGTGCCGAACGGTGACCGGACGCCGCCGGCGGTTATTTTCCGGCGGTTGCCATCTTCAGTAGCGGTATCACCGAGCGCTACTGAAACTATCAACAGACAGAAACACCTGTGTTTGACAAAAACAGTCAAAAAAGCGGGTTTTTGAAAGATTTTTTTAATTGTAAACCCTGCGCCTCCTTTTCGCGGCCGCTCTTCAGTAGACTTATGCATAAACTGGCCAAAGTGACCCTCCTGAAGATGGCGAGCGGTTTTTGTCGTTTAACTACCAATTTTTTCCTTTCCCTCCCACCCTGGTGTTTCTGTCTCGCCGGTTCGGTCTTTGCCAGACCGGTTCCGTTCCCATTCTTCAGTAGCGGTTTTGACGTACCTCCTTCAAAGGACCAGTTTACTTGACTTTTTTTCTTTTCGGTTGTTATCGTTCTGTCTCGCCGGTCCTTCCATCCCTTTCATCCCTCCCTCCTCCCTCCCTCCCTCTTCCTCCTCCCCCTCCCTCCTCGCTCTCCCCTCCCTCCCTCCCTCCCTCTCTCTTCCTTTCCTTCCTTCTCCTTCCTCCCTTGGGATTCTTTTATGGATATTTTTCTTTCTGACAAGGCTCCCAGGTGGATTACGAGGCGTGGTGCCAACTGCAGCCTGCTGGCCGCCAGGGGCGGCTTCGACTCTCGCCCAAGAGGGTTACGCGTCGCTCAGCTGGCTGAGGCCGTCAACCGGCTTCTGGCCTGCCCTCGTTGAACCCAATCAGGGCGGTCACCTGCATGTTGGACGACGTCAAACTGGTCAAAGCGGAGATGGAGAAATTGCGCCCCTTCTTGGCCTCGGCCAGGACCAGGATCGAACGGATGTACGTCCAGGTGCACGGAGAACTGTTGGACTGCGTCGGCTTCGAGCACATAATACATTTCTAGCAGTTTTTTTATTTCGTTTTTTATTTAATTTTATCACCACTCTACAGAATGTCCGATCCGATTCCAAAAAAACGCAAACATCTCAGATATGACGGTATTCTTGGCATCATCAAAATCTATTTGTATTTCGTTCAATATACCCGTTTTGTGGTCAGCGAGCGATTGGGTCCGATTTTCAAACTCAATTTCGGACCGATTTTGTGCTTAAAATACCAAATTTTCGATTTTCACGTTTTTAGGGGCAAGTGTAACTCAGTTTGGGACCACTTTTCATCAAATATGAGCCAAATCGGGCGACTTTTTTAAAAATTCGAAAATTTTCGATTTTTCATGTTTCCTTTTAGGGGCAAGTGTAACTCTGTTTGGGACCACTTTTCACCAAATATGACCCAAATCGGGCGACTTTTTTAAAAAATTGAAAATTTTCGATTTTTGAGGTTTCCTTTTAGGGGCAAGTGTAACTCAGTTTGGGACCACTTTTCACCAAATATGAGCCAAATCGGGCGACCTTTTTTTTTTTGTGGTGCCACAAACGAAATTATTGTATTATTATGAAATAAATTATCCTTTTTCATTTTATTAATCGCCTAATCTTATTTTTTGTCTAACCTCCCCCCAAAGAAAATGATTTATTTCGAATACCCGAAACCGCGTCAATCTTGTGAACCGCCGCCCCTAAATATATGGGTTTTTTCAAAAATTATTTATTTATTTACGGAATATCTATTTTGTCCCCCCCTTTCAAAGTGATACCCACCGGTTATTGACCTAAAATCGCATTTTTGGGCCGATTTTGCCTCCTAAAACCGCATTTTGCCTATTTGCGCTTAAAACCGCATTTATTTGCCTAAAAATCGCATTTTAATGGCCGATTTTGCGCATAAAACCGCATATTTGGGCCTATTTTGCGCTTAAAACCCGCATTTTGGGCCGATTTTGCGCAAAAACCATTTGGGCCTATTTTTTTGCGCTTAAAACCGCATTTATTTGCCTAAAAATCGCATTTTGGGCCGATTTTGCGCATAAAAACCGCATATTTGGGCCTATTTTGCGCTTAAAACCGCATTTATTTGCCTAAAAATCGCATTTTGGGCCGATTTTGCGCATAAAAACCGCATATTTGGGCCTATTTTGCGCTTAAAACCGCATTTATTTGCCTAAAAATCGCATTTTGGGCAGATTTTGCGCATAAAACCATTTTGGGCATTTTGCTTAAAACCATTTGGGCCTAAAAATCGCATTTTGGGCGATTTTGCGCATAAAACCGTATTTGGGCCTATTTTGCGCTTAAAATTTATTGCCTAAAAATCGCATTTTGGGCCTTTTGCCTAAAACCGCATTTTGGGCGCTTAAAACCGCATTTTGGTCTAAAAATCGCATTTTGGCCGATATAAAACCGCATTTTTGGGCCTATTTTGCGCAAAACCGCATTTATTTGCCTAAAATCGCATTTTGGGCCGATTTTGCGCCTAAAACCGCATTTTGGGCCTATTTTGCGCTTAAAACCGCATTTATTTGCCTAAAATCGCATTTTGGGCCGAATTTTGCGCCCGCATTTATTTGCCTATTTTTTAAAACCGCATCCTATTTTGCGCTTAAAACCGCATTTTAAAAAATCGCATTTTATATAAAACCGCATATTTGGGCCTATTTTTGCGCTTAAAATCGCATTTTTTGCCTAAAAATCGCATTTTGCCGATTTTGGGCCTATTTTGCGCTTATTTTCCTAATTATTTTTTTGGGCCGAAAAAACCGCATCGCGCTTAAAACCGCATTTATTTGGCATTTTAACGATTTTGCGCCTAAAACCGCATTTTGGGCCTATTTTGCGCTTATTTTGCGCTTAAAACTGCATTTTTGGTTTTGCTAAAATCGCATTTTGGGCGCATAAAACCGCATATTTTTATTTGCGCTTGAAAACCGCATTTTTCCTAAAATCGCATTTATTTTGCCCTAAAAATCGCATTTTGGGCTATTTTGCGCTTAAGGCTTCAACCGCATAAAACTGCATTTTTGCCAAAAATCGCATTTTTGCCTTTTGCGCCTAAAAGCGCATTTTTTAAATTCATTTTGCACCTGCTTTAAACCGCATACCGCATTATTTGCCTAAAAATTTTTGGGCCTATTATTTTGGTCCGATTTTACGCCTAAAACCGCATTTTTGGGCCTATTTTGCTCTTAAAACTGCATTTTTGGGTCTAAAATCGCATTTTTGCCCATTTTGGGCCTAAATCGCTTTTTGGGCCTATTTTTTTTGGTCCGATTTTGCGCCTAAAACCGTATTTTGGGTCATTTTTTTGGTCCGAGACGAAAACTGCATTTTAGGAATATTTTGGGCCTAAAATCGCATTTTTCGATGGATTTTGCGCTTAAAATTCGCATTTTTGGGCCTATTTTGCGCTTGAAAACCACATTTTTTTTACTAAAAATCGAATTTTTGGTCTGATTTTGCGCCTAAAACCGCATTTTGGGCCTATTTTGCGCTTAAAACCGTATTTTTGGCTAATTTTGCGCTTAAAACAGCATTTTGGGTTAAAACGCATTTTGGGCTAATTTCCGCTTAAAACAGCACTTTTTGGGACTAAAAGTCGCATTTTTTTAGGGCATAAACGCGCCTTTTTCGCACATTATGCGCTTAAAATCGCATTTTTGGGCCTATTTTGCGCCTAAAAACCGCATTTTTGTATCGATTTTGCGCCTAAAAATCTCATTTTAAGGCCGATTTTGCGCTTAAAAATCGCATTTCTGGGCTTAAAAACAGCATTTTTGGACCTATTTTACGCTTAAAAACCGCATTTTTTGGTCTAAAAATCGCATTTTGGGCCGATTTTGTGCTTGAAAACCTCATCTTTGGGATAATTTTGCGCTTAAAATCCGCATTTTTGGGCCTAAAAGTCGAATTTTTGGGACTAAAAGTCGCATTTTTGGGCCTAAAAAGCGCATTTTGCGCGGAATATGTCGCATTTTTGTGGCTAAAAACATCATTTTTCGGCCTAAACACCGCATTTCTTGGCCGATTTCGCTACTAAAACCGCAGTTTTGGGCCTAAAAAACGCATTTTTTGACAGATTTTATGCGCCAAAAAGCTCCATTCTTTGGGCTAAAAACCACATTTTTGGGCAGATTTTTCGCATAAAAACCGCATTTTTGGGCCTATTGTGTGCTTAAAATCCCAAATTTTCGATTTTTCAGGTTTCCTTTTAGGGGCAAGTGTAACTCAGTTTGGGACCACTTTTCACCAAATATGAGCCAAATCGGGCGACTTTTTTAAAAAATCAAAAATTTTCGATTTTTTAGGTTTCCTTTTAGGGGCAAGTGTAACTCAGTTTGGGACCACTTTTCACCAAATATGAGCCAAATCGGGCGACTTTTTTAAAAAATCGAAAATTTTCGATTTTTTAGGTTTCCTTTTAGGGGCAAGTGTAACTCTGTTTGGGACCACTTTTCACCAAATATGAGCCAAATCGGGCGACTTTTTTAAAAAATCAAAAATTTTCGATTTTTTAGGTTTCCTTTTAGGGGCAAGTGTAACTCAGTTTGGGACCACTTTTCACCAAATATGAGCCAAATCAAGGATTCTTTTAAAAAACGAAAATTTTCGATTTTTAGGTTTCCTTTAGGGGCAAGTGTAACTCAGTTTGGGACCACTTTTCACCAAATATGAGCCAAATCAAGGACTTTTAAAAAATCGAAAATTTTCGATTTTTGAGGTTTCCTTTTAGGGGCAAGTGTAACTCAGTTTGGGACCACTTTTCACCAAATATGAGCCAAATCGGGCGACTTTTTTAAAAAAACGAAAATTTTCGATTTTTCAGGTTTCCTTTTAGGGGCAAGTGTAACTCAGTTTGGGACCACTTTTCACCAAATATGAGCCAAATCGGGCGACTTTTTTAAAAAACAAAAATTTTCGATTTTTAGGTTTCCTTTTAGGGGCAAGTGTAACTCAGTTTGGGACCACTTTTCACCAAATATGAGCCAAATCAAGCGACTTTTTAAAAATCGAAATTTTCGATTTTTGAGGTTTCCTTTTAGGGGGTGTAACTCAGTTTGGGACCACTTTTCACCAAATATGAGCCAAATCAGGCGACTTTTTAAAAACGAAAATTTTCGATTTTTAGGTTTCCTTTAGGGGCAAGTGTAACTCAGTTTGGGACCACTTTTCACCAAATATGAGCCAAATCAAGGACTTTTAAAAACGAAAATTTTCGATTTTTGAGGTTTCCTTTTAGGGGCAAGTGTAACTCAGTTTGGGACCACTTTTCACCAAATATGAGCCAAATCAAGGATTTTTAAAAATCGAAAATTTTCGATTTTTAGGTTTCCTTTTAGGGGCAAGTGTAACTCAGTTTGGGACCACTTTTCACCAATTATGGGCCAAATCAAGGACTTTTTTAAAAACGAAAAATTTCGATTTTTAGGTTTCCTTTAGGGGAGTGTAACTCAGTTTGGGACCACTTTTCACCAAATATGAGCCAAATCAGGCGACTTTTTAAAAATCGAAAATTTTCGATTTTTCAGGTTTCCTTTAGGGGCAAGTGTAACTCAGTTTGGGACCACTTTTCACCAAATATGAGCCAAATCAGGCGATTTTTTAAAAAACGAAAATTTTCGATTTTTAGGTTTCCTTTAGGGGCAAGTGTAACTCAGTTTGGGACCACTTTTCACCAAATATGAGCCAAATCAAGGACTTTTTAAAAATCAAAAATTTTCGATTTTTAGGTTTCCTTTTAGGGGCAAGTGTAACTCAGTTTGGGACCACTTTTCACCAAATATGAGCCAAATCAAGGACTTTTTAAAAATCAAAAATTTTCGATTTTTAGGTTTCCCTTTAGGGGCAAGTGTAACTCAGTTTGGGACCACTTTTCACCAAATTATGGGCCAAATCGGCGACTTTTTAAAAAACGAAAATTTTCGATTTTTAGGTTTCCTTTAGGGGCAAGTGTAACTCAGTTTGGGACCACTTTTCACCAAATATGAGCCAAATCAAGGACTTTTTTAAAAATGAAAATTTTCGATTTTTAGGTTTCCTTTAGGGGCAAGTGTAACTCAGTTTGGGACCACTTTTCACCAAATATGAGCCAAATCAAGCGACTTTTTAAAAACGAAAATTTTCGATTTTTGAGGCTTTTAGGGGCAAGTGTAACTCAGTTTGGGACCACTTTCACCCAATATGGGCCAAATCAAGGACTTTTTTAAAAAACGAAAATTTTCGATTTTTAGGTTTCCTTTTAGGGCAAAACTCAGTTTGGGACCACTTTTCACCAAATATGAGCCAAATCAAGGACTTTTTAAAAACGAAAATTTTCGATTTTTTAGGTTTCCTTTTAGGGGCAAGTGTAACTCAGTTTGGGACCACTTTTCACCAAATATGAGCCAAATCAAGGACTTTTTAAAAACGAAAATTTTCGATTTTTTAGGTTTCCTTTTAGGGGCAAGTGTAACTCAGTTTGGGACCACTTTTCACCAAATATGAGCCAAATCAAGGACTTTTTAAAAAATCGAAAATTTTCGATTTTAGGTTTCCTTTAGGGGCAAGTGTAACTCAGTTTGGGACCACTTTTCACCAAATATGAGCCAAATCAAGGATTTTTTAAAAAACGAAAATTTTCGATTTTTAGGTTTCCTTTTAGGGGCAAGTGTAACTCAGTTTGGGACCACTTTTCACCAAATATGAGCCAAATCAAGGACTTTTTTTTAAAACAAAATTTTCGATTTTTAGGTTTCCTTTTAGGGGCAAGTGTAACTCAGTTTGGGACCACTTTTCACCAATTATGGGCCAAATCAAGGACTTTTTTAAAAAATGAAAATTTTTGATTTTTAGGTTTCCTTTTAGGGGCAAGTGTAACTCAGTTTGGGACCACTTTTCACCAAATATGAGCCAAATCAAGGACTTTTAAAAAATCAAAATTTTCGATTTTTTAGGTTTCCTTTTAGGGCAAGTGTAACTCAGTTTGGGACCACTTTTCACCAAATATGAGCCAAATCAAGGACTTTTTAAAAAAACGAAAATTTTCGATTTTTAGGTTTTTAGGGGTGTAACTCAGTTTGGGACCACTTTTCACCAAATATGAGCCAAATCAAGGATTTTTTAAAAATCAAAATTTTTGATTTTAGGTTTCCTTTAGGGGCAAGTGTAACTCAGTTTGGGACCACTTTTCACCAAATATGAGCCAAATCAAGCGACTTTTTAAAAAATGAAAATTTTCGATTTTTAGGTTTCCTTTTAGGGGCAAGTGTAACTCAGTTTGGGACCACTTTTCACCAAATATGAGCCAAATCAAGGATTTTTAAAAAATCAAAATTCGATTTTAGGTTTCCTTTAGGGGCAAGTGTAACTCAGTTTGGGACCACTTTTCACCAAATATGAGCCAAATCAAGGACTTTTTTAAAAATCGAAAATTTTCGATTTTTAGGTTTCCTTTTAGGGGCAAGTGTAACTCAGTTTGGGACCACTTTTCACCAAATATGAGCCAAATCAAGGACTTTTTTAAAAATGAAAATTTTCGATTTTTAGGTTTCCTTTTAGGGGCAAGTGTAACTCAGTTTGGGACCACTTTTCACCAAATATGAGCCAAATCAAGGACTTTTTTAAAAAATTTTCGATTTTTAGGTTTCCTTTAGGGGCAAGTGTAACTCAGTTTGGGACCACTTTTCACCAAATATGAGCCAAATCAAGGATTTTTTAAAAATGAAAATTTTCGATTTTAGTGTTTTTAGGGGCAAGTGTAACTCAGTTTGGGACCACTTTTCACCAAATATGAGCCAAATCAAGGACTTTTTTTTAAAAATCAAAATTTTCGATTTTTAGGTTTCCTTTTAGGGGCAAGTGTAACTCAGTTTGGGACCACTTTTCACCAAATATGAGCCAAATCAAGGACTTTTTTAAAAAAAAAATTTTCGATTTTTAGGTTTCCTTTTAGGGGCAAGTGTAACTCAGTTTGGGACCACTTTTCACCAAATATGAGCCAAATCGGCGACTTTTTAAAAATCAAAAATTTTCGATTTTTATGTTTCCTTTAGGGCAAGTGTAACTCAGTTTGGGACCACTTTTCACCAAATATGAGCCAATCAGGCGACTTTATAAAAACAAAATTTTCGATTTTTAGGTTTCCTTTTAGGGGCAAGTGTAACTCAGTTTGGGACCACTTTTCACCAAATATGAGCCAAATCAAGGCGACTTTTTAAAAAACGAAAATTTTCGATTTTTAGGTTTCCTTTTAGGGGCAAGTGTAACTCAGTTTGGGACCACTTTTCACCAAATATGAGCCAAATCAAGGACTTTTTTAAAAATCCAAAATTTTCGATTTTTAGGTTTCCTTTTAGGGGCAAGTGTAACTCAGTTTGGGACCACTTTTCACCAAATATGAGCCAAATCGGCGACTTTTTAAAACGAAAATTTTCGATTTTTGAGGTTTCCTTTAGGGGCAAGTGTAACTCAGTTTGGGACCACTTTTCACCAAATATGAGCCAAATCAAGGATTTTAAAAAATGAAAATTTTCGATTTTTAGGGTTTCTTTTAGGGGCAAGTGTAACTCAGTTTGGGACCACTTTTCACCAAATATGAGCCAAATCGGCGATTTTAAAAACGAAAATTTTCGATTTTTAGGTTTCCTTTTAGGGGCAAGTGTAACTCAGTTTGGGACCACTTTTCACCAAATATGAGCCAATCGGCGATTTTAAAAATGAAAATTTTCGATTTTTAGGTTTCCTTTAGGGGCAAGTGTAACTCAGTTTGGGACCACTTTTCACCAATTATGGGCCAAATCAAGGATTTTTTAAAAACGAAAATTTTCGATTTTTAGGTTCCCTTTAGGGGCAAGTGTAACTCAGTTTGGGACCACTTTTCACCAAATATGAGCCAAATTGGTGACTTTTTTTAAAAATGAAAATTTTCGATTTTTAGGTTTCCCTTTAGTGTAACTCAGTTTGGGACCACTTTTCACCAAATATGAGCCAAATCAAGGATTTTTTAAAAATCAAAATTTTCGATTTTTAGGTTTCCTTTAGGGGCAAGTGTAACTCAGTTTGGGACCACTTTTCACCAAATATGAGCCAAATCAAGCGATCTTTTAAAACTCAAAATTTTCGATTTTTAGGTTTCCTTTAGGGGCAAGTGTAACTCAGTTTGGGACCACTTTTCACCAAATATGAGCCAAATCAAGGATTCTTTTTTAAAAAACTGCAATTTTCTCGATTTTTTGAGGTTTCCTTTAGGGGCAAGTGTAACTCAGTTTGGGACCACTTTTCACCAAATATGGGCAAAATCGGGCGACTTTTTTAAAAAAACGAAAATTTTCGATTTTTTAGGTTTCCTTTTAGGGGCAAGTGTAACTCAGTTTGGGACCACTTTTCACCCGAATAGAGCCAAATTCGGTGATTTTTTAAAAAATGAAAATTTTCGATTTTTATTTTTTAGGGGCAAGTGTAACTCAGTTTGGGACCACTGTTCAACAATTATGGGCCAAATCAAGGATTTTTTAAAAAAATGAAAATTTTCGATTTTTATTTTTTAGGGGCAAGTGTAACTCAGTTTGGGACCACTGTTCAACAATTATGGGCCAAATCAAGGATTTTTTAAAAAAATGAAAATTTTCGATTTTTAGGTTTCCTTTTAGGGGCAAGTGTAACTCAGTTTGGGACCACTTTTCACCAAATATGAGCCAAATCGGCCGACTTTTTTAAAAAACGAAAATTTTCGATTTTTAGGTTTCCTTTTAGGGGCAAGTGTAACTCAGTTTGGGACCACTTTTCACCAAATATGAGCCAAATCAAGGATTTTTAAAAAATGAAAATTTTCGATTTTTGGTTTCCTTTTAGGGGCAAGTGTAACTCAGTTTGGGACCACTTTTCACCAATTATGGGCCAAATCAAGGACTTTTTTAAAAATCGAAAATTTTCGATTTTTAGGTTTCCTTTTAGGGGCAAGTGTAACTCAGTTTGGGACCACTTTTCACCAAATATGAGCCAAATCAGACTTTTTAAAAAACGAAAATTTTCGATTTTTAGGTTTCCTTTTAGGGGCAAGTGTGTAACTCTGTTTAGGGACCACAGTTTTCACCAAATATGAGCCAAATCGGGCGACTTTTTTAAAAAATCAAAAATTTTCGATTTTTTAGGTTTCCTTTTAGGGGCAAGTGTAACTCAGTTTGGGACCACTTTTCACCAAATATGGGCTAAATCGGGCGACTTTTTTAAAAAATCTAAAATTTTCGATTTTTTAGGTTTCCTTTTAGGGGCAAGTGTAACTCAGTTTGGGACCACTTTTCACCAAATATGAGCCAAATCAAGGATTTTTAAAAACGAAAATTTTCGATTTTTAGGTTTCCTTTTAGGGGCAAGTGTAACTCAGTTTGGGACTCACCAAATATGAGCCAAATCAAGGGACTTATAAAAACAAAAATTTTCGATTTTTAGGTTTCCTTTTAGGGGCAAGTGTAACTCAGTTTGGGACCACTTTTCACCAAATATGAGCCAAATCAAGGACTTTTTAAAAAAAAATCAAAATTTTCGATTTTTAGGTTTCCTTTTAGGGGCAAGTGTAACTCAGTTTGGGACCACTTTTCACCAAATATGAGCCAATCAAGCGATTTTTTAAAAAAACGAAAATTTTCGATTTTGAGGTTTTTAGGGGCAAGTGTAACTCAGTTTGGGACCACTTTTCACCAAATATGGGCTAAATCGGGCGACTTTTTTAAAAAATCGAAAATTTTCGATTTTTTAGGTTTCCTTTTAGGGGCAAGTGTAACTCAGTTTGGGACCACTTTTCACCAAATATGGGCTAAATCGGGCGACTTTTAAAAACTAAAAATTTTCATTTTTAGTTTCCTTTAGGGCAAGTGTAACTCAGTTTGGGACCACTTTTCACCAAATATGAGCCAAATCGGCGACTTTATAAAAATCAAAAATTTTCGATTTTTAGGGTGCTTTTAGGGGCATTTTTGGGCTCTATAATTTGATTTTTGGCCGATTTCACGCCTAAAAGCTGCATTTTTGGGTTTATTTTGGGCCTAAAACCGCATTTTTGGGTTGATTTTTCCGCCTAAACCGCATTTTTGGGCCTAAAAATCGAATTTCTGGGCTTAATAATCGCATTTTGGACTTATTTTGCGCCTAAAATCGCATTTCTGCTTATTTTTGCGTTTAAAACCGCACTTTTAGGTTAAAATCGCATTTTTGGGCTTATTTTGCGCCTAAAATCGCATTTTGGGCAAATGATATTTTGTGCCTAAAAATCGCATTTCTGGGCATAATTTGTGCCTAAAATTCGCATTTTTGGCTATTTTCCGCCTAAAACCGCATTTTTGATTATTTTGGCCTAAAACAGCATTTTAATGATTTTGCGCCTAAAAACCGCATTTTAAGGCTTATTTTGCGCCTAAACCGCATTTTGGGCCTAATAATTGCATTTTTGGGCCGGTTTTGCGCCAGAAAACTGAATTTTTTGGTCGATTTTGCGTTTCTAAAAATTTCATTTTTGGCCGATTTTGCGCCTAAAAATCTGCATTTTGGGCCGATTTTGCGCCTAAAACCGCATTTTGGGCCGATTTTGCGCCTAAAATCGCATTTTTGGGCTTATTTTGCGCCTAAAACCGCATTTTTGGCCTATTTTTGCGCCTAAAAACCGCATTTTGGGCCGATTTTGCGCCTAAAAACCGCATTTTTGGGCCGATTTTGCGCCTAAAAACCGCATTTTGGGCCGATTTTGCGCCTAAAAACCGCATTTTGGGCCGATTTTGCGCCTAAAAACCGCATTTTTGGGCCGATTTTGCGCCTAAAAACCGCATTTTTGGGGTAAAAAACCGCATTTTGTGGCTGATTTTGCGCCCAATAGTCGCATTTCTGGGCCGGAAAAAAAGGCCTAAAAACTCACTGAAATGGGCTTTCAGTTCTTGAATGAAAAACTGGCAAAAAAACGGTATGAAAAGGTCATTTTTTTCATGAAAAAACGGTCTAAAAACGGCGCCTTCAACTTGTAAGAATCAATATTCATTACTCCGAATATTGAAGCTTTATGGCCCCCGATTTATTATTATTACCGACAATTGTGACCGATCGGATCATCACACATCTCACATAGTAATTATATATTGAAAATATATTATCTACCTACAAATATATTCACTACTCACGATGGACACGTGGGCACAGGTAAAAAATAAATATAGACGATCGGGTAACAAAAATTATATATTAGTGCCCTATACACAAACTTACAAAATAAAAGATTATTTGTACATTATTGTAATAATTGTATAGTGTAGAGCATTTACGCATTTGTCCTATACAATGTCATCGACATTGAATAATAATAATAATAATAATAATAATAATGCAAAGAAATTACCAATTTGACATATTTTGATTTATATATATATATATATATATATATATATATAGAGGTAAATATGCAGAAAGATGGGCTGAGCTATCCTATAATTCTATAATAATAGAAATAATAATAATAATTCTATTGTCAACAATTTGACATATTTTGATTTTATACTGATTTTATATATATATATATATATATATATATATATATATATATATATATATATATATATATATATAGGTAATATGCAGAAAGAGGGGCTGACCTATCCTATAATTCTATAATAATAGAAATAATAATAATAATTCTATTTAAACAATTTGACATATTTTGATTTTACAATTTTGATTTTTATATATATATATATATATATATATATATATATATATATATATATATATAGAAAAGAGGGGCCGACCCATCCTATAATTCTATAATAATAGAAATAATAATAATAATTCTATTGTCAACAATTTGATATATTTTGATTTTACAATTTCGATTTTATATATATATATATATATATATATATATATATATATATATATATATGTATAT
>JACDQD010000169.1:0-39578 GCA_019843655.1 Lethocerus indicus
GGGGCAATATGGGGCCGATATCTGAAAATTTGAAAAACCTAAATTTTCGATTTGCCCCCTCCTTTTTAGTACAAATGTAGCTCAAATTGGTACACTTGTGGGTGCAATATGGGGCAAATATCTGAATTTTCAAAAAAACATAAATTTTCAATTTCCGACCCTCTTTTAGGGCAATTGTAGCTATATTACAGAACATTTTGTAAGAACAATATGTGACTGATATCTAAAAATTTTCGAAAAACCTTAATTTTTTGATTTCCGACCCCTCATTTAAGGCAATTGTAGCTCATATTGGTACACTTGTTGAATTTTGTGTAGATATCTGATATCATTTCAAAAACTTAAATTTTCAATTTAGGCCTCCCTTTTGAGGGCAAGTGTAGCTCCACATTGGGTACACTTGTGAATTTCAATATGGCGACAGATATCTGAAAATTTTAAAAACCTAAATTTTCGATTTCGACCACTCCTTTTTGGGCAAGTGGCTCAAATTGGGTACACTTGTGGGTGCAATATGGGGCCGATATCTGAAATTTTCAAAAACCTATTTTCGATTTCCGACCCCTCCTTTAGGGGCAGTGTAGCTCATTGGAACACTTGTGGGTCAATATGGGCCGATATCTGAAAATTTCCAAAAACCTAAATTTTCGATTTCCGACCTCCTTTTAGGGGCAAGTAGCTCAATAGTTACACTTATGAAAGTATTGCCTTTTGAAAACCTATATTGATTTTCGACTCCTCCTTCCAGGACAATTGTAGCTCAAATTGGAAACACTGGGTGCAGAAATGTAGATATCTTTAATTTTCCAAAACCTAAATTTTCGATTTCCCTCAATTTCTACCTTTTAGAGTGTAGCCCACATGCAGTGGAAACACTTGGTGAGCAATATGGGGCCGATATCTGAAAATTTCAAAAAACCTAAATTTTCGATTTCCGGGGCAAGTGTAGCCGGTACAAATTTCTTGTGGGTTATGGCCGATATCAATTTGAAAACCTAAATTTTCGATTTCCGACCCTCCTTTTTGGGGCAAATTGTAGTTTGAATACTTGGCGTCGTATCTCTAATTTTCGATTTCCGACCCTCTTTTTAGGGACAAGTGTAGCTCACATAGGTACACTTGTGCGTGGGGGGCTGAGATATCTGAAAATTTTGAAAATAAATTTTCGATTTATCCGAACCCTCCATTTAGGGCAAGTGTAGCTCACATTGGTACACTTGTGGGTAATATGGGGACGATATCTGAAAATGTTTCTGAAAACCTAAATTTTCGATTTCCGACCCCACTTTAGGTGCTAGTGTAGATCACATAGAAATACACTTGTAGTGCAATATGGGCCGATATCCTAAATTTTAGAAAACCTAAATTTTCGATTTCCGTCCTCTTTGGGGCAAATGTAGCTCAAAGTTGGAACACTTGTGGGTAATATATGGGGCCGATATCTGAAAAATTTTGAAAAACCAAATTTTCGATTTCCGACCCCTTCTTTAAGGGGGGAATTGTAGTCATTGTATGTAACACTTGTGAGTCAATATGGGTCCGATATCTAAAAATGTTCAAAAACCTTTATTTTTTCGATTTCCGACCCCAACTTTTAGGGGCAATTGTAGCTCACAATTGGTACACTTGTGGGTCAATATGGGGCCGATATCTGAAAATTATCGAAAACCTAAATTTTTGATTTCCGACCCCTACTTTTAGGGGCAAATGTAGCTCAAATTGGTTACACTTATGGGGTGCAATATGGGACGATATCTGTAAAATTTTAGAAAACCTAAATTTTCGATTTCCGTACCATAGAAAATACTTGTGTGTGCTCAAATATATCTTTTAGTAAAACCTATAAATTTTCGATTTCCGTCCTCTCCTTGCAAATGTAGCTCAAATTGGTAAACTTGTGGGTGCAATATGGGTCGATATCTCAAACTTTTCAAAAACGTAAATTTTAAATTTCCGACCCCTACTTTTAGGGGAATTGTAGCTCACGTATGGTACACTTGTGAGTCAATATGGGTCCGATATCTGAAAATGTTCGAAAAACCTATATTTTCGATTTCCGACCCAACTTTTAGGGGCAAGTGTAGCTCAAATTGGTACACTTGTGGGTCCAATATGGGGCCGATATCTGAAAATTATCGAAAAACCTTTATTTTGATTTCCGACTACTTTTAGGGGCCAGCCTAGCTCCCGTAGTTATACCTATGGGTGCAATATGGGGCCGATATCTGTAATTTCCGAAGGAAACCCCCTAAATTTTCGATTTCGCACCCCACCTTTTCGGGCAAATGTAGCTCAAATTGGTAAACTTTTGGGTTGCAATATGGGTCGACATCTCAAACTTTTCAAGAAACGTAAATTTTAGATTTGACCCTACTGTTAGGGGGCCAGCCTAAGCTCCCGTTGTTATACTTACAGGTGCAATATGGGCCGATATCTGTAAATTTCCGAAAACCTAAATTTTCGATATCGCACCCTCCTTGTTAGGGCAAGTGTAGCCCATATTGGAACATTTAGAGGGGAGCAATATGGGCCGATATCTAAAATTTTCGAAAAACCTTAATTTTGAATTCCGTCCCATCATTTAGTGGCAAGTGTAGCTCATATTGGAACGCTTGTGGTGCAATATGGGGCCGATATCTGAAGCTTTTCGTAAAACCTTTATTTTTGATTTCCGACCCCTACTTTTAGGGGCCAGCCTAGCTCCGTAGTTAAACTTATGGGTGCAATATAGATAATATCTGTAAATTTCCGAAAAACCTAAATTTTCGATTTCGCACCTCTTTTTGGGGCAATTGTAGCTCAAATTGGTACAATTTGTGTACAAATCGGTGCCGTCGCGCCGTCTCGATAAGGACGTAGTCACTGCCATTTTGACCTTATACTAGAAAAAATTAATTACGGCATGACTTGCCCGGCCGGTGCAGTGGATAGGTTTGCACTCTGCCCGGGGAATTTAACTTATGACCTCCCCTTTCTTTTAAAAGAAAGAGTATATGCAAATTTAATTAGTTTCTGTTCTGGGCCTCGGCCAATTCCTTTAGGGTCGTACCCCTAAGGGCTGGACCACTTAGGTCAGGCCCAGTCGTGTTTTGACTCTCAAAGATACAAATAATTTTTATTACTATAAATACAATATTACAACGATACAACGCTATAAACAAGTTTTGTTAAGTGTATGTATTCCGGCCTATTGGCCTTTTACATTTATATTCTTAAATATTATAATACATTATACATGATTTTGTTTTACGATATTGTTTTTCTAGTCGGAAAATACACAATAAAACCGAGGACTTAAACTACACTCTCTACATTCACTCTCACAAACACACACATTCGCTCACACACTTTGCACTGCACTTGCACTTGCTACTTGGGTTCACTACGCTGCTCGCGAAACTCGATGTCGGCCCACTGCTCACTGGGGCACTGGTGACAGTATACGACCGGTCGTATACCGTCGTTAGCACTATGCACTATAGGCACTTTAGCTGGCTCATCCACAGCTTTCACTACACTGTTTCACTTTCACTTTGGTTGGGGGGTCTTCTAGCTGGGCGTGAGGACCCTCCTCCTTGAGGTACGTCTTTTGGGTGGCCAGTGGGGTCTTTGGGGTAGCTGGGAGGAAGATGCCAGGGATTTGGGTGGATTTGGAGTTTGTCTCTGTGTTTGGTCGTTGTTTTGTCTATTATTTCGTCCAGTTTATGTGTCTGGGCCAAGTCGTGTACGTGTTCTGTACGTGTTCTTGGGGGTATGTCGAGGGCTATACGGAGGCATTTGTTCTGTGTGATTTGTAGTTTTTCAAGTGTGTTGGCTGCTTTACGCCAAACGGGACACGCGTAAAGTAGGGAGGGCCTGATTATTGTTTTGTATACGGTCAGTTTCGACCTCTCATTGAGCACCTTTTACTTGAGAAGAAAGGTAGAGTCTTCCTAGTTTGCTTTTGGCCTGCTGGTTTACAGCCTGTATATGAGTTGACCACAGCAACTTTTCGTCTATGTGCAGTCCGAGGTATTTGACCGATTTCTTTAGGGGCACGTCTGTGTTCCGGATTCGGAGTACTGTCGGTTTGTTTTTCGTCGTCCGCGGGTTCGTAAAAGAATCGCTTCAGTTTTCGACGCGTTAGTCTTGATTTTCCACAATTCTAGTTTGCTTGTTATTTTCTGTAATGGTTTTCAGTCTGTCTAGCAATTTCTTCGGCGATAGGCTCGAGGAGTAGAGGGCCAGATCGTCGGCGAATGCCGCTAATTTGACTCCTTTCGGGATATCGGAGATGAGGTCGGCGGTGTATAGGTTGAATAGGGTGGGGGAGAGGACGGATCCTTGAGGAACGCCTGCCGGGATAGAGGCGGGCTCTGAGATCGAGTCGTTGATTTTGACTCTGATCTTCCTGTCTGTGAGGAAGGAGCGCAGGAGACCGCACATTCTGGTGGACACTCCCGCATTGTGCATTTTATAGACGAGTCCGTCAGGCCATACCGAATCGAACGCTTTTCGCTGTCTAGTATTACTAGAGCCGTCCAAACGCCTCGGTCCATTCGGTTCTGAATGTCGCTGACGACTCGCGTGAGTTGGTCCACTGTCGAATGTCGGTTTCGGAATCCGAATTGAGTCGGGGGGATAATTTCGAGGTTGTCGATTTCCCTACGGAGCCTGGTCAATATTATTTTTTCGGTGATTTTCGAAAGGACGGGTAATAGGCTGATGGGGCGATAGGAGCTTTGATGTGTCGGAGGTTTGTTGGGTTTCGGGATGGGTATTATGAGCGCCGTTTTCCAGAGGGCAGGAAGTGGCCTCGCCTCAGAATTGCGTTGATTATTTTCGCGAACAGTACTATGGCTTTACGGGGTAGGTTTTGACTGCGGCGTTAGTCAAACAGTCGATACCTGGGGCGGTCCTAGTTTTTGTCTTGCGGATAATGTTTAGGATTTCTTTGGGGGTGGCGGGTTTTATTGGGGTGTCCGTTAGACTCATACCTGCGGGAGGGAGGGTCCTCGTTGTGTTTCCTCGAAGTATTGCCTCCTGACATCTGTCCTGCGTTGTCTTCCTTATCGTCGGCCGGGTCCTCTGTGCCGCCGGGTTCCTTTTGATGCCTCCTTCGGGTGTAGGCCGGGTCAGGACTATTGTCTTCTTCACGTACGCGGCTATTTTCTGGTTGTTGGCGGCGTTTCTCTGTCCACCGTCTCCTTGTGGATGTTGGCGAAATACGCTAAGAGCGACTCGGATTTTCCTTTGTCGTCGAATATTTTATCACCAGTATCCGAACGTAGGGTTGGGACGCTTTTACCTGACTTATTTGTTAGGTAGCGTATGATTTTCCAAAGGCTTCCGTCAATAAAACTCGCTTTCTGGACTTTGTTCTCCCACATCTCCTTTTCCAGTCCAGGATTTTGAGTTTTATTACTTTCTAGCCTATTGGTTTCTCTTTGTCTTCCCTGTTCCTGTGTTTTGCCATCGGCTGCGTGTCCTATTCTTGACGGCAATTAGTTGTTTGATATAGTCCGATAGAGCTGGTGGTTTTATCGTCGACGTTCTAATCGGAATCGCTGTACGTATGGACGCTTGTATGGTTTTCGTTAGCGTCTCGATTGCCTTTTCAATGTCCTGGTCCGTAGTCAAAGGTGGCATCGCGGTTGCGGTGGCGTCGTTCATCGTTGTCCTGAAGAGGTCCCAGTCGGCTCGATGGTACTGCGGGACCGGTTTATCTAAGCATATTTCCGGTCCGTGTTGTACCCGGAAGAAAACCGGCAAGTGGTCCGACGATCCGAGGTTTAGCACTCGCGTCCTGGCTATTTTGTGTCCCCTATTAGACAGGATGAGATCCAGGGTGGATGGGGTGTTTCCGTTGTCGGGTATGTGGGTGTGTTTTGGGGATTCTCGATGTGGACGTTTCTATTTTCGTCTAGGAACTTTTTCAATTCGGTTCCCGCCGCGTTCCTTCTGACGCAGTTCCAGAAGGTGTGTTTTGCGTTGAAGTCTCCCGCCACAATCGTCGTTTGTGGGCAATTTAGCATTTGTTTCAGGGCGAGGTAGTCCAATTTCGTCGTCGGTGGTTTGTAGACAGCGACGAAGTTAACCGGTCTTGTCTGCCCTTTAACTTGTACTCCCACCGTCTCCATATTCGAATTCGGAATCGGTATTTGTTGGTGGCGAAGTCTGTTGCTTATTATTATCGCCACTCCGCCTCCGGGTGTATCTCGATCGCTTATGTAGATGGTGTAACCCGGGAGAAACGGACGATTCTTCTCTCGTAGATGTGTCTCGGTGAGGAGTGCTACGTCCACTCTATTTTCGATGATGATTTGGGAGACTTCGTTGAAATGGCTTAGTAGCCCTCTTGAGTTGTAAACTAGTCCGTTTAGGACCAGTTTACGGGTCGAGAATCTGGGCGTACCTATACAGGACTTCCACCCTGTCTAGGCCGCGCGCGGATTTTAGGTCTCTGACCATGTTCTTCACGATTCCTATCAACCTGGTAATGTTCAGGGCCTTTAGTTCTTGGCCGAGGCTTCTTAGTTCGCCCAAGAAACTCATGGGATCTTCTTGTCGTCCGCTCTGGGGTGCCTGGGGTGGTGGTGGTGGTGGTGGAGCTGTCGCTGTCGCTGCCGCTGCCGCCGCGTAGCTTCTTCCCGGTACGATCGGGGCTGGCCGGTTTATAATTTTAGGCTTGTCTTGCGTTTGAGGCTTTTTGTGGCCTCTGGACTTTTCTTTGCCCGCGATGTACCTACTGCGGGCTTCGCAGGTTCGGAGGCTCGCTACGTGGTCGCCCCCGCAGTTTGCACATTTGACTTTTGTTTCGGTGCGGTCGCAATCGCTAGCTCGGTGGTTCCCCGAGCATCGCACGCACTTTTGGTTGAGGGCACAGTATCTGCTGCTGTGCCCGAATAGCTGGCATCGGTAGCACTGTGTTACCGCTTCCTGCGTCGTGTATTTTTCCACTCGCACCCGGTGGAAATATATAACGATGTTTTTGAAGTCCTTGAGTTGGACCTCGTTATTTGTTATTACGACGAAGGTTGGGAGGGGCCTCTTCTTTCCGTCGCCGTCTGTTTTATTCATTTGAATTACCTGGTGGGTTCCAGGTAATTGTCCTTTTAAGTCGTCGAGGATTTCGGCGACTGGGGCTGAGGCCGGGAGTCCGTGGATTACCCACTTCTTCCTCCTTTCGCTCTTAAAAGCGAACGTATGGTGGAGGAGGTTATTCGTAGAGAATAACTCTCTCAGCGCCACATCATCTTCCATCGTTTTTGGGTGGTCTTGTGTCGTCCTCCCAGTGCTCTTTAAGATCACCTTGAATTTGGTGATCCTTTCGCAGTTTGCGATGAATGTTTTATGTCAGCGATAGCGCCGCTGACTACGATAGGAGGAATCTGTTCCTCCTTGATTCTGTTTCTTCAACGTCTACTGGGAGGGCGTTGAAAGGGTTGCTGGTCTTGACCGGCTCCATCTCTGCGTTGTGTCTCCTCTTCAACCTCTTTTCCATCGTGGGAGTTTCGTCCCACTCTGGATTTGTTTTGTTCGATGCACTCACTGTTCACTGTTTGCTAATTATCACGCAAATACTAACACTACACTGACTGTTAACTGATCTGTTGTGGGTGAGGGTTAGGTGAGGGTGTCTTGCTTGCTCGCGTTCACAATGGGATACCTGGTATGGTTGAAGCTCGACTCTTTGACTCTCGTTGCTCTAATACCATTTACGAATTTAATTAATAAATAACCTAACGGCCAAAATCGGTGCCGTCGCGCCGTCTCGATAAGGACGTAGTCACTGCCATTGGAATTTAAACATTAAACGTACACTATACACGCACTAATAATCACAATTTAAATTTGTTTCCTTCAGATTGATTTCCTTCCTTCAGAGGGCCCTTTCGTAATTGTATTTGTTGTTGCTGTTGCTGTTGTTGTTGTAGTTGCAGTTGTTGTTGTTGTAGTAGGTTTTAAAGAATTCATTTTTGAGTTAAATCCTGACACGTGAAGTCTCTAAATCTTCGGGGCATGCCCACTTGAAGCCGTGGAGATCCCTCCACGCGAAGACAGATGTCCACAATGGGGTGAAATTCTCAAACCCCGGTGGGAATCCATTCCCTACGCCTTCACCTGTGAGGTGAGAGCTCAGGGCTCCTACGTCTCCGACGCCGTAGGCACCTACCACGTGCGCTTGAAATCGCAGGGGCCCAGAGGATGCTTTATGCCGAGAATCTCCGTCCTCAATAATGGGGACCTAGACGACACTACACACAAGGCGCCAGCAGGATGTACCAGGTCAAAGCTGAGTTGTCGTCATATATGATAGTGGTTACACCACAATGGTACCTGTAATGGGAATGGGATAGGAGAGGGGGTGGGAACAGGTAGAGGTATGTGGTGTCATTCTTGATGAAGGAGATAGGTTGAGGTGGGAAAAGGAAAGGGGGTGGGAGGGCATCGAGGTAATGCTGATACTCCTTGTTCCGGGGTAGTTAGGTGAATAGAGAGGAGGGAGGGGTAATATTGTGGAAAGGAGGTACACGGAACACGGCAGGAAGATTCCAAGTCCTAGTGTGCAGAGATTGTGGAAATAAAAGGTTTTCAAAAACAGTTTTATGTCAAGTGCTGATTTCCGGCTGAACTATTGGTCCCAGCGAAAAGTGCAAAGGACCAATCTTGTACGGGGTATGAATTTGGTCATGCACCTCAGAATTTGAGATTTCCGCCTCCTACGGGTATAAATCAGGGATGAAAGTGTGGGTGTCCGGGGAGGAAGGGATATTTCACTGAGGGGTTCGAATGGGGGTGGGGTTTTTCCCCCCCCTGTTATCCTGTCCGATATTCGGTAGGGGAGTCAAATTTAAATTGTGATTATTAGTGCGTGTGTATAGTGTACGTTTAACGTTTAAATTCCAATGGCAGTGACTACGTCCTTATCGAGACGGCGCGACGGCATCGATTAGGGCCGTTAGGTTATTTATTAATTAAATTCGTAAATGGTATTAGAGAGCAACGAGAGTCAAAACCCGACTGGGCCTGACCTAAGTGGTCCAGCCCTTAGGGGTACGACCCTAAGGAATTGGCCGAGGCCCAGAACAGAAACTAAAAATATTTGCATATACTTTTCTTTTAAAAGAAAGGGGAGGTCATAAGTTAAATTTCCCGGGCAGAGTGCAAACCTATCCACTGCACCGGCCGGGCGAGTCATGCCGTAATTAATTTTGTCTAGTATAAGGTCAAAATAATATTCAATTCACCAAACGCTTAAGAAAAACAGTGAGGTACTCACCCAAGGGATGCGTGATGTTCAGGAGCCGGAAGGAGTCTGCGTAAATTTTTGAACTTTGCGACAGTAGGTAAAGGGATGGAGGGGGATAACGGGGGAGGCGTCTTCTCGCGAATCTTTGGTGGTTTTTAGGGGGTAGCATAACGGTTTTCTTATTTTTACATTTTCCTGGAAAATATTAGAGTAACTGATTTGGGGTTGGGGCATTACCACCACCGCCTAGTTCGATAAGTGGGGGAGTGACTATGATGGAGGGCGGTAAATTAAAAAATTAAGCCTTTATAAACGTTTTTTACTGTCTATTTCTGGTGGTGGTAAGTTTCTATCTTGTACGGGGTATAATTTAGTCATGCACCTCAGAGTTTGAGATTTCCGCCTCCTATGAGTATAATTCGGGGATAAAGTGCGGGTGTGTTACGGGAGATTTCACCCTAAAAAGAGGGACCGTTATCCGTTCCGTTCGAGGACAAGGGCATGGTGAGGGGTTCGGTCGGTCGCGTGCGGCGTCGATGCAATCGCGTTTTATGTTTCCCTCTCGCCGGTCGGCGGTGAGGTGAACGCGCCGGAGGGCTCCGGCCGACAATTGCCGACGGTTTCCTCTTGCCCCGTGAGCCGGACGGAACGCTCCGATTCGCCGCCCCGCTACGGAGGCGTACGCCCGCGGGGACCCGGTGGTCCCCTCGGGACTCCTCCTCCACCTCAACCAACGCCACATACCGCCCGGAAGCGCGGAAGGAGGCGGCCCACGCCGCCCCAACCGGGACGCGGTCCGTCGCCCGTCTCATCGTCCGTTCGTTTTGACGAGTTCGGTCGGGTATACGCGGTAATTTCGAGCGGGCGGTCGCCGCGTGTCGGTGTGGCGGCCAGGCGGTATACTGCGGTGGAGGTATAGTGGCGGACGCGTATAGCGGCAGTGGTGATGAGAGGGCGGAGCGTTATCGGTGTCGGTGATGTTGCCGGTATTCCCTTTCCGCCTTCGCGGGCAGGAGGTATACACTCCTCGGGAGTGACCGCGAGGGCCCGGTGGTGCTCTCACGACTCCCCACCACCTCGTCGTCCTCCTGGACGGCCACCTACCGCCCGGAAGCGCGGAAGGAGGCGGCCCACGCCGCCGAACCCGGTCGCGGTCCGTCGCCCGTCTCATCGTCCGTTCGTTTGGACGAGTTCGGTCAGGTATACGCGGTAATTTCGAGCAAGCGGTCGCGGTCGCGGTCGCCGCGCGTCGGGTAGCGGCCCAGCGCGGCGGCGGGAGAGAGGGACCGTTATTTTCCGTTCCGTTCAGTTCGGCGGGCCCGACTGTAAATAGCGGCGGTCCGGTCGTCCGTCACTCCCCGGGCCCGTTCCGTTCTCAACGCGGACCGCCGCCGCCCGTCGCATAGCCCGTTCGCTACCGCCGGACCGGTCGGCGGGCTCTTTCGCACAAGTCCCGCCCTCCGCAGAGTCCGGAGACCGAGGACCTATCCGAGGAACGGCGCTATCGACCGATGTGACCGCCGGCCGACGGCCCGTTAGACCGGTCCAGCCGGTCCGTTCACTCTTTGAGGGAGCGACCGGGAGCGGCTGCGAAAGGCGGTGCGATCGGAATAAGCACGGATCCAACGCGTGTCCTCCCGGACCGACGTTGGAAGACCGGCTTGTCCACGGGCACCCCTTCTCGCTGTCCGCTAGCCGGTCGCGCCAGCGCGCCCCGACGGCGGCGGCGCCCATACCCCGCAGCATAGTCTCGAGTCGTTTTCCGACGAAGGAAAACTCCACCCGGGGGTGCGTGTCGTGTGTCTGTGTTTGTGTGTTTTCGATGATGCTTTATATATATATATATATATATATATATATATATATCTCACTCAAAATTTCTCTTCTCCGTGGGGGGCACTTATATTTACGCCCAGTGTGCCCCCACCGGCCCGGTCGCAATCGTCTCCGACGGGACGACCAGTCAACTCCTCCGTCCACCGACAACGAGAGAGACTGCTCTCGCAACCCGCTTTTATCTCCCGGCCGGCGAGAACGAGTTCGTGCGTCGGTCCGCGTCTTGCGGAAAATGTTTAGGAATTGACATCTGTCATGCATTGTCTTCCTTATCTTAGGCCGGGTCCCCACCCCAAATCAGTCACTTTTGTCCTTTCCAGTAAAATGTAACCAATAGGAAACCGTTATACTCCCCACCCCCTCAACCACCAAGGAAATCTTGAGAGGACGCCTCCCCCCGGTCGAACCCCACCCATCCCATTACCTCAGTGAACCCCTCAGTGAAATATCCCTTCCTCCCCGGACACACCCACTCTCTCATCCCCGATTTATACCTGTAGGAGGCGGACATCTCTAATTCTGAGGTGCATGACCAAATTCATACCCCATACAGATTAGAAAATTTCCCTTAGGATTGTGAACAATACTACGGCTTTACGGGGAAGGTTTATGACTGCGGCGCTAGACAAACAGTCGGTACCTTTGGCGGTCCTAGTCTTAGTCTTCCGGATAATGTTTAGGACTTGACATCTGTCATCCATTGTCTTCCTTATCATAGGCCGGGTCCCCACCCCAAATCAGTCACTTTTGTCCTTTCCAGTAAAATGTAACCAATAGGAAACCGTTATACTCCCCACCCCCCAAACCACCAAGGAAATCTTGAGAGGACGCCTCCCCCTCCGGTCAGCCCCACACCCACCCATTACCTCAGTGAACCCCTCAGTGAAATATCCCTTCCTCCCCGGACACACCCACACTCTCATCCCCGATTTATACCCGTAGGAGGCGGACATTCTAATTCTGAGGTGCATGACCAAATTCATACCCCATACAGATTAGAAAATTTCCCTTAGAATTGTGAACAATACTACGGCTTTACGGGGAAGGTTTATGACTGCGGCGCTAGACAAACAGTCGGTATCTTTGGCGGTCCTAGTCTTAGTCTTCCGGATAATGTTTAGGACTTGACGTCTGTCGTGCATTGTCTTCCTTATCTTAGGCCGGGTCCCCACCTCAAATCAGTAACTTTTGTACTTTCCAGTAAAATGTAACCAATTAAATTTTTAAAATTTAAAGATATCGGCCCCATATTGGTCCCATAAGTGTAACTACGGGAGCTACACTTGCCACTAAAAGAAGAGGTCGGAAATCGAAAATTCAGGTTTTCGTTAATTTTCTGATATCGGCCCCATATTGCACCCATAAGTGTAAATACGGAGCTACACTTGCCCCTTAAAGGGGGACGAAAATAGAAAATTTAGGTTTTCGTTAATTTTCTGATATCGGCCCAATAATGCATCCACAATTCTACCTATGTGAGCTACGCTTGGACATAAACGGAGGGACGGAAATAGAAAATTTAGGCTTTTCGAAATTTTAAGATAACGGCCCATATGGCACCCACAAGTGTTCCAATATGAGCTACACTTGCCACTAAATGTTAGGGTAGGAAATCAAAAATAAAGTTTTTCCAAAATTTTCAGTTATCGGCCCCATATTGGACCCACAAGTGTACATATGTGAGCTACAATTGCCCCTAAAAGGAGGGTTGGAAATTGAAAATTTAGGTTTCTCGAAAATTTTTAGATATCGGCCTATATTGCTCCCACAAGAGTACCAATTTGAGCTACATTTGCCCAAAATAGGAGGGTAGAAAATAGAAAATTTAGGTTTTTGAAAATTTTCAGATAGCGTCGCCATATTGCACCTACTAGTGTACCAATGTAAGCTACACTTGCCCCAAAAGGAGGGGTCGGAAATCAAAAATTTAGGTTCTTTCGTTATTTTTCTGATATCGGCCCCATAATGCACCCATAAGTGTACTTATGTGAGCTACGCTTGCACCTAAAAGGAGGGACGGAAATAGAAAATTTAGGTTAGTCGAAATTTTAAAATATCGGCCCATATTGCACCCACAAGTATTACAATATGAGCTACACTTGCCCATAAAAGGAGTGGGCGGTAATCGAAAATTTAGGTTTTTTTAAAATTTAAAGATATCGGCCCCATATTGGACCCATAAGTGTACCTATGTGAGCTACGCTTGCACCTAAAAGGAGAGGGACGGAAATCGAAAATTTAGGTTTTTCGAAATTTTCAGATAACGTTCAATATGGTACCCACAAGTGTTCCAATATGAGCTACACTTGCCCCTAAAAGTTGGGGTCGGAAATCAAAAATAATGGTTTTCAAAATTTTCAGATATCGGCCCCATATTGCACCCACAAGTGTATTAATGTGAGCTACACTTGCCCCAAAAAGGAGGGGTCGGAAATCGAAAATTTAGGTTTTTCGAAAATTTTCAGATATCGGCCCCATATTGCACCCACAAGTGTACTAATGTGAGCTACACTTGCCCCTAAAAGGAGGGGTCGGAAATCGAAAATTTAGGTTTTTCGAAAATTTTCAGATATCGGCCCCATATTGCACCCACAAGTGTACTAATGTGAGCTACACTTGCCCCTAAAAGGAGGGGTCGGAAATCGAAAATTTAGGTTTTTCGAAAATTTTCAGATATCGGCCCCATATTGCACCCATAAGTGTAACTACGGGTGCTACACTTGCCCCTAAAAGGAGAGGTCGGAAATCGTAAATTTAGGTTTTCGAAATTTTCAGATATCGGCCCCATATTGCACCCACAAGTGTTCCAATGTGAACTACACTTGCCAGAAAAGAGGGGTCGAAATCGAAAATTTAGGTTTTTTGAAATTTTCAGATATCGGCCCATATTGAACTCACAAATATACCAATTTGAGCTACATTTACCCCTAAAAGGAGAGGTCGGAAATCGAAAATTTATGTATTTCCAAAATTTTCAGATATCGGCCCATATTGCACCCACAAGTGTAAATATGGGAGCTACACTTGCCCCTAAAAGGAAGGGGTCGGAAATCGAAAATTTAGGTTTTTAAATTTTCAGAAAGAAATTCAGATATCGGCCCCATATTGCACCCACAAGTGTAGCAATTGAGCTACACTTGCCCTAAAAGGAGGGGTCAGGAGTCGAAAATTTAGGTTTTCTTTAATTTACTGATATCAGCCCCATATTGCACCCACAAGTGTTCCAATGTGTGCTACCCTTGCACCTAATAGGAGGGACGAAAATAGAAAATTTAGGTTTTCGTTAATTTTCTGATATCGATGTGAGCTACACTTGCCCATAATAAGAGGGGTCGAAATCAAAATTTAAGTTTTACGAAAATTTTCAGATATCAGCCCCATATTGCACCCACAAGTGTTCCAATACGAGCTACACTTGCCCCTAAAAGGAGGGTCGGAAATCGAAAATTTAGTGTTTTGAAAAATTACTAATATCGGCCCCATATCCCCAGGAGTACCATGGTGAGCTACACATGCCCCTAAAAGGAGACGGAATTCGAAAATTAAGGTTATTAAAAAATTTCAGATATCGGCCTCATATTGAACCCACAAGTGTAACTACGTGGGCTACACTTGCCCCTATAAGGAGAGGTCGGATATCGAAAATTTAGTTTTTTCGATAGTGTTGAGATATCGGCCCCATATTGCACCCATAAGAGTAACTACGTGCTACACTTGCCCCTATAAGGAGAGGTCGGATAACGAAAATTTATGTTTTCAAAGTTTTCAGATATCGGCCCCATATTGCACCTGAAGTGTTCCAGTGTGAGCTACTTCCCTAAAAGGAGTCGAATTCGAAAATTAAGGTTTTAAAAAATTTCATCTATCGGCCCCATATTGTACCCACAAGTACCAAGGTGAGCTACGCTTGCTAAAAAGGAGGTGTCGGAAATCGAAAATTTAGGTTATTCGAAAATTTTCAGATATCGGCCCAATATTGCCCACATAAGAGTATCAGCGTGAGCTACTTGCCCCTAAAAGTAGATGTCAAATCAAAATTTAGGTTTTCCAAAATTTTCAGATAACGAACCCATATTGCACTTCAAGTGTACCAATGTGAGCTACACTTGTCCCTAAAAGTAGATGTCAAATCAAAATTTAGGTTTTCCAAAATTTTCAGATAACGAACCCATATTGCACTTCAAGTGTACCAATGTGAGCTACACTTGTCCCTAATAAGACGGAATCGAAAATTAAGGTTTTACGAAAATTTTCAGATATCGGCCCCATATTGCACCCACAAGTATTCCAATACAAGCTACGCTTGCCAAAAAGGAGGGGTCGGAAATCGAAAATTTAGGTTTTTCGAAAATTTTCAGATATCGGCCCCATATTGCCTCCCATAAGAGTAACTACGTGTGCTACACTTGCCCCTATAAGGAGAGGTCGGATAACGAAAATTTATGTTATTCGAAAGTTTTCAGATATCGGCCCCATATTGCACCCGAAGTGTTCCAGTGTGAGCTACACTTCCCCTAAAAGGAGTCGCAAATACGAAAATTAGGTTTTTAAAAAATTTCATCTATCGGCCCCATATTGTACCCACAAGTGCACCAAGGTGAGCTACGCTTGCTAAAAAGGAGGTGTCGGAAATCGAAAATTTAGGTTCTTCGAAAATTTTCAGATATCGGCCCAATATTGCCCCACATAAGAGTAACAGCGTGAGCTACACTTGCCCCTAAAAGTAGATGTCGGAAATCGAAAATTTAGGTTTTCCAAAATTTTCAGATAACGAACCCATATTGCACTCAAGTGTACCAATGTGAGCTACACTTGTCCCTAATAAGACGAGGGCCGGAATCGAAAATTAAGGTTTTACGAAAATTTTCAGATATCGGCCCCATATTGCACCCACAAGTGTTCCAATACAAGCTACGCTTGCCAAAAAGGAGGGTCGGAAATCGAAAATTTAGGTTTTTCGAAAATTTTCAGATATCGGCCCCATATTGCCCCCATAAGAGTAACTACGTGGGCTACACTTGCCCCTATAAGGAGAGGTCGGATATCGAAAATTTAGGTTATTCGAAAGTTTTCAGATATCGGCCCCATATTGCACCCAAGTGTTCCAGTGTGAGCTACACTTCCCCTAAAAGGAGTCGGAATTCGAAAATTAAGGTTTTTAAAAAATTTTCAGATATCGGCCCCATATTGTACCACAAGTACCAAGGTGAGCTTTGCTAAAAAGGAGGTGGAAATCGAAAATTTAGGTTTTTCGAAAATTTTCAGATATCGGCCCCATATTGCCCCACATAAGGTAACTAGCGTGAGCTACACTTGCCCCTAAAAGGAGAGGTCGGAAATCGAAAATTTAGGTTTTCGAAAATTTTCAGATATCGGCCCCATATTGCACCCACAGTGTAACTACACTTATAAATGGAGCAGTCGGAAATCTAAATTATGTTTTCGGAATTTTCAGATATCGGCCTCATATTGGACCCACAAGTGTTCCAGTATGAGCTACACTTACCCTAAAAGTTAGGGTCGGAAATCGAAAATTTAAGTTTTCTTAAAATTTAGATATCGGCCCTATACTGTACCCACAATAGTACCTATGTGAGCTACACTTGCCTCTAAAAGGAGAGGTCGGAAAACGAAAATTTAGGTTTTTCGAAAGTTTATACATATCGGCCCCATATTGCACCCAATGTCTTCCAGTATGAGCTACACTTGTCCCTAAAAGGAGGAGTCGGAAATCGAAAATTATGTTTGTCGAAATTTTCAGATATCGGCCTCATATTGGACCCACAAGTGTTGAAATATGTGCTACACTTCCCCTAAAAGTTAGGGTCGGAAATAGAAAATTTAGTGTTTTGATAAATTTCAAATATCAGCCACATATTGCACCCACAAGTATCCCAATACAAGTTACGCTTGCCTAAAAAGGAGGGTCGGAAATCCAAAATTTAGGTTTTTCGAAAATTTTCAGATTTCGGCCCCATATTGCCCCCACAAGAGTAACTACGTGGGCTACACTTGCCCCTATAAGGAGAGGTCGGATATCGAAAATTTAGTGTTTTGATAAATTTGAAATATCGGCCCCATATTGTACCCACGTGTACCAAGGTGAGCTACGCTTGCCAAAAAGGAGGGGTCGGAAATCGAAAATTTAGGTTTTCGAAAATTTTCAGATATCGGTACCATATTACCCCCTATAAGAGTAACTACGTGAGCTACACTTGCCCCAAAAGTAGATTTCGGAAATCGAAAATTTAAGTTATTTTAAATATTTAAATTTTTTTCTAAATTTAGTGTTTTGATAAATTTGAAATATCGGCCCTATACTGTACCCACAATTGTACCTATGTGAGCTACACTTGCCACTAAAGGAGAGGTCGAAAACGAAAATTTAGGTTTTCGAAAATTTTCAGATATCGCCCCAAATTGCACCCACAGGTGTACCAATGTGAGTTACACATGCCACTAAAAGGAGACGGAAATCCAAAATTTTGGTTTTTAAAATTTTCAGATATTGGCCCCATAACTGTACCACAAGTGTACTAATGTGAGCTATACATGCCCCAAAATGGAGGAGTCGGATATCAAAATCATGTTTTCAAAATTTTCAGATATCGGCACCGTATTACACCCACAAGTGTACAAAAGTGAGCAACACTTGTCTCTAATAAGAGGTCGGAATCGAAAATTAAGGTTTTACGAAAATTTTCAGATATCGGCCCCATATTGCACCCAAAGTGTTTCAGTATGAGCTACACTTGTCACTAAAAGGAGGAGTCGGAAATCAAAAATATGTTTTTGGAATTTTCAGATATCGGCCTCATATAGGACCCACATGTACCAAGGTGAGCTACGCTTGCCAAAAAGGAGGGTCGGAAATCAAAATTATGTTTTCGAAGATTATCAGATATCGGCCTATATTGCACCCACATGTGTACATATGTGAGCTACACTTGCCACTAAAGTTTGGGTCGGAAATCGAAAATTTAGGTTTTCAAAATTTTCAGATATCGGCGACATATTGAACAAACAAGTCTACCTTTGTATGCAACACTTGCCCCTTAAAGGATGGGTCGGAAATCGAAAATTAAAGTTTTAGAAAATTTTCAGATATCGGTCCTATATTGGACCCACAAGTGTATTAATGTGAGCTACACTTGCCCCTAAAAGGAGGGGTCGGAAATCGAAAATTTATGTTTTTCGAAAATTTTCAGATATCGGCCCCATATTGCACCCACAAGTGTACTAATGTGAGCTACACTTGCCCCTAAAAGGAGGGGTCGGAAATCGAAAATTTATGTTTTTCGAAAATTTTCAGATATCGGCCCCATATTGCACCCACAAATGTACCAAGGTGAGCTACACTTGCCCCTAATTGGAGTCGGAAATCGAAAATTCTGGTTATTGAATATTTTCAGATATCGACCCCATATTGCATATTTATGTGTAACTACGGGACCTACACTTGCCCCTAAAAGGAGAGGTCGGAAATAGAAAATTTTGGTGTTTTGGTGAAGATATCGGCCCCATATTGGACCCACAAGTGTAATAATATGAACTACACTTGCTCCTAAATGTTGGGGTCGGAAATCGAAAATTTAGGTTTTCGAAAATTTTCAGATATCGGCCCCATATTGCTCATTTAAGTGTAACTACGGGACCTACACTTGCCCCTAAAAGGAGAGGTCGGAAATGAAAATTTAGGTTTTCGAATATTTTCTGATATCGGCCCCTATATCTCTATCTCAAGTGCACCTATGTGAGCTACACTTGCCCCTAAAATGCAGGGTCCTTCGAAAATTTTCAGATATTGGCTCCATATTGCACCCATAAGTATATAAAGGTGAGCTACATTTGCCAAAAGGAGGGTCGGAAATAGAAAATTTTGGTTTGTCGAAAATTTTCAGATATCAGCCCCATATTGTACCCACAAGTGTACCAATGTGAGCTACATGCACGAAAAGGAGGGATCGGAAATAGAAAATAATTTTTTCAAAATTTTCAGATATCAGCCCCATATTGCACCCACAAGTGTACCAATGTGAGTTACACATGCCCCTAAAATGAGACGGAAATCGAAAATTTAGGTTTTCGAAAATTTTCTGATATCGGCCCCATATTGGACCCACGAGTGTACCCAAGTTGAGCTACACTTGCCCCCTATAGGAGTTCGGAATTTGAAAATTAAGGTTATAAGAAATTTCAATATCGGCCACATATTGAACCCAGAAGTGTAACTACGTGGGCTACACTTGCCCTTAATAGGAGAGGTCGGAAATCGAAAATTTAGGTTTTCCGAAAGTTTTCAGATATCGGCCCCATATTGCACCCGAAGTGTTATAGTATGAGCTACACTTGTCCCTAAAAGGAGGAGTTCGAAAATTATGTTTTTTTCGAAATTTTCAGTTATCGGCCCCATATTTTTATTCAGATATATTGCCCCATTTGTGGGGGCAATATGGGGCTTATATCTGAAAATTTTCGAAAAACCTAAATTTTTATTTCCGACATCTACTTTTAGGGAAGTGTAGCTCATATTGGAACACTTGTGGTGCAATATGGGGCCGATATCTGACAATTTCAAAAAAACCTAAATATTATATTTCCGACCACTTCTTTCTTGGTAAGTGTAACTCACATTTAAACACCTGTGGTTCAATATGGGGCCGATATCTGAAAATTTTCTAAAACCTATAGTTTCGATTTCCGACCCAAGCTTTTAGTGGCAAGTGTAGCTCACATATGTACACTTGTGGATGCAATATGGGGCCGATATCTGAAAACTTTCAAAAACTTAAATTTTCGATATCCGACTTCACTTTAGAGGCAAGTGTTGCTCCCGTAGTTACACTTGTGGGTCCAATATGGGGCCGATATATGAAATTTTTCAATAAACTAAATTTTCGATTTCCGCCCCTCCTTTTGGTGCAAGAGTAGCTCACATTGGAACACTTGTTGGTGAAATATAGGGCCGATATCTGAAAATTTTCGAAAAACCTAAATTTTCGATTTCTGACCTCTCCTTTTAGGGGCAAGTGTAGATCACGTAGTTACACTTAAATGTGCTATATGGCCAATTTTCCTTTTCCGACCCTCCTCATAGGGCATGAGTAGCTCACATTGGTACAATTGTGGGTGCAATATGGGGCCGATATCTGAAAACTTTCAAAAACCTATATTTTGATGTTCTGACCCCAACATTTAGAGGCAAGTGTAGCTCATATTGGAACACTTGTGGGTTCAACATGGGGCTGATATCTGAAAATATTCAAAACCAAAATTTTGATTTCCGACCACTTCTTTTTTAAATGTAGCTCATATTGGAACACTTGTGGGTTCAATATGGGCCGATATGAGAAAATTTTCTAAAAACCAAAATTTTCGATTTCCGTCTCCTTTTAGGGCATATGTAACTAACATTGGTACAATTGTGGGTGCAATATGTGGCCGATATTTGAAATTTTTCAAAACACTAAATTTTCGATATCCACCCTCCATTTTGGGCAAATGTTGCTCACCTTGTAACACTTGTTGGTGAAATATGGGGCCGATATCAGAAAATTTTCGAAAAACCTAAATTTTGATTTCCGACATCCACTTTTAGGGGCAAGTGTAGCTCACGTAGTTACTCTTATGGGTGCAATATGGGGCCGATATCTGAAAATTATCGGCCCCATGATATCTGAAAATTATCGAAAACCTAAATTTTCGATTTCCCACCTCTCCTTTGAGGGCAAGTGTAGGTCACGTAGTAACACTTAAATGTGCTATATGGGGCCGATATCTGAAAATTAACGAAAAGCTAAATTTTCGATTAGCGCCCCCCTTTTAGGGGCATGTAGCTCACATTGGTACAATTGTGGGTTCAACATGGGGCTGATATCTGAAAATATTCAAAACCAAAATTTTTGATTTCCGACCACTTCTTTTCTAAATGTAGCTCATATTGGAACACTTGTGGGTTCAATATGGGGCCGATATGAGAAAATTTTCTAAAACCAAAATTTTCGATTTCCGTCTCCTTTTAGGGGCATATGTAACTAACATTGGTACAATTGTGGGTGCAATATGTGGCCGATATTTGAAATTTTTCAAAACACTAAATTTTCGATATCCACCCTCCATTTTGGGGCAAATGTTGCTCACCTTGTAACACTTGTTGGTGAAATATGGGGCCGATATCAGAAAATTTTCGAAAACCTAAATTTTTGATTTCCGACATCCACTTTTAGGGGCAAGTGTAGCTCACGTAGTTACTCTTATGGGTGCAATATGGGGCCGATATCTGAAAATTATCGAAAACCTAAATTTTCGATTTCCACCTCTCCTTTTAGGGGCAAGTGTAGCTCACGTAGTTACTCTTATGGGTGCAATATGGGGCCGATATCTGAAAATTATCGAAAACCTAAATTTTCGATTTCCACCTCTCCTTTGAGGGGCAAGTGTAGGTCACGTAGTTACACTTAAATGTGCTATATGCGGCCGATATCTGAAAATTAACGAAAAGCTAAATTTTCGATATCCAACCCCTCCTTTTAGGGGCATGTGTAGCTCACATTGGTACAATTGTGGGTGCAATATGGGGCCGATATCTGAAAATATTCACAAAACCTAAATTTTTGATTTCCGACCACTTCGTTTTAGGTAAGTGTAGCTCACATTGGAACACTTATAGGTTCAATATGGGGCGGATATCTGTAAATTTTCTAAAACCAAAATTTTCGATTTCCGTCTCCTTATAGGGCATATGAACTCACATTTGTACACTTGTGGGTGCAATATGGGGCTGATATTTGAAATTTTTCAAAAACTAAATTTTCGATTTCCCCCCTCCTTTTGGGGCAAGTGTAGCTCTCATTGGAACACTTTTTGGTGAAATATGGGGCCGATATCTGAAAATTTTCGAAAAACCTAAATTTTAGATTTCCGACATCCACTTTTAGGGTCAAGTGCAGCTCACGTAGTTAATCTTATGGGTGCAATATGGGGCCGATATTTAAAAATTTTCGAAAAACCTAAATTTTCGATTTCCGACCACTCCTTTTTGGTAAGTGTAGCTCATATTGGTACACTTGTGGGTGCAATATGTGGCCGATATTTGAAATTTTCAAAAAATAAATTTTCGATTTCCACCCCTCCATTTTGGGGCAAATGTTGCTCACCTTGGAACACGTGGGTTCAATAAGCGGCCGATTTCGGAAAATTTTCTAAACACCTAAATTTTCGATTCCCGACCTCTCCTTTAAGGCAAGTGCAGCCCACATTGGAACACATGTTGGTCCAATATGGGGCCGATATCTGAAAATTTTCGAAGAACATAATTTTCGATTTTCGATTCCTCCTTTTTGGGCATGTGCAGACTCACATTGGTACACTTGTGGGTGCAATATAGGGACAATATTAGAAATTTTCTAAAACCAAAATTTTCGATTTCCGTCTCCTTTTAGGGGCATATGTAACTTGGTACATTGGTACAATTGTGGGTGCAATATGGGGCAAAATCTGAAAATTTTCAAATAACCTAAATTTTGATTACCGCACACTCCTTTTTGGGGCAAGTGTAGCCCACATTGGAACATTTGTGGGTGCAATATGGGGCCGATATCTGAAAATTTTCGAAAAACCTTAATTTTGATCTCCGACCCCAACTTTTATGGGCAATTGTAGCTCACATTGGTTCACTTGTGGGTGCAGTATGGGGCCGTTATCTGAATATTTTGGAAAAATTAAATTTTCGATTTCCTACCTACGATGCACTCACTGTTCACTGTTTGCTAATTATCACGCAAATACTAACACTACACTGACTAACTGGCTGTTAACTGATCTGTTGTGGGTTGTGGTTGGGTGAGGGTGTCTTGCTCGCTCGCGTTCACAATAGGACACCAGGTATGGTGTGTACCCTTCGGTGGTTGAAGCTCGACTGGAAGCGTCTAAGGGACACGCTGCAGCAATTAGGGATCGGCTGGCATTATACGACGCCGCGACATCCGCTATCCCACGGGATGATCGAACGGTTACATTGGACCCTCGCGGAACATTTGAATTTATTAAGGCTAGACAAAAATTGAGTGGTACGGCCGCGATAGCTAGGACCGTATTAGCCTATTATTCCAGGATCCATTCCGCGACGGGTCAGACCCCGCACGATTTAGCTGGTTCTCTCTCGGCACGGGCGGGGATATATTTATATATATTTATAAGATAAGTTAATTGTGACAGAGAATGGAAATAAAAGACTAGCGGAATAAACGGAAGGAAAGGGAAATTGGGAGCAAAAAGGAATAGTTATTTTGTTACCCGACTGAGAAAATCTGATCGAAAAATGTGGTGGAGCAGACACATTTTCTGTAGGTTCTGTTATTATGCCTTGTATTAACATAGTTTTTTATCTTTTGGATGATATTAGTTTCAAGTTGAATTTGTCCGTTAACTTCTGAATGCTAGTTCAATGTTTCTGTAGCCTTATTGTCGGGCGATATTTATTTATTTTCGATCTGCGGATACTTGGAATTTTTATATTTTCTCAAGACGGGACTTATAACTTGCCCGTGAGCTTGGACTTCTTCGATTTCCGATTTCGTCCCCGTATCGAGACACCAACGACACGTAACGGCGACGGCAAATCGGAAGCGGCCCTCGGGACTTAGGCCACGCCCCGCCTACTTCGCTTCTCTGCACCGAGAAGCCTACAAGTCCAATAAAGTTCCGAAGCTCGAGGCTTTGTTTTAAAATGTTTTAAAATTCCGATAATCCCGTGTAAGCGTTTAAAATATTCCCACAGCGCTTACTGTGGGAATGTGTAAGTTCTTAAATCCGATTAGTGCCAACAAACTTACCTTCCACAACCGAAATAAAACAAAATTTGTTGCTAACATTCCAGATTTTGAAGGTGGTAAGATTCTATCTATAATTCCTACAAACTCGATATTAAACCGCGAATAATGAGAAAATATAAATAAAACTAAACATTCGAGGCATGAATCAGTTGCGTTTATTAACGAAATAGTACTCTCGCTGAATGAAATTAAACATCGTAGATTTCGTGTGTTCGTTTCCTCTCGCCGATCTGGTCTTTTGTTAAACCGGTTTCGCCCACTCGCCATCGTCAGTAGCGGTGTTATTCACTTTTGGCGCTTTGGGTGTTTTTGCGCATCCTTACAGCACTGTCACTTGTACTGTCGAGCAATAAAGATGGGAGCAGCCGAAACCGGTCTAGGTGCTCTTGTCGAGATACCTTCTTCCGGGTTTCGTCTTACCGAGGATCATAGAGGCGGTGGCGTGGACGTGTCAGATGAGGTCGCTCCAAATAGCCAAAATGAGCAAAATAGCTTAAGAATGACATTCAAGAGTGAATGTCTAGTAAATGTTTACGCGAAGGCGCTTTTAAGGGCGAATTTCGGGGTTTATGGTGGGTGCTGTGGGCGGGGACTTAACCAATCAAGGGCGTTGCCCGTGGCTATTGTGGGGAAAGTGGGGTTAATATTTCTGCAGAACCAGAGAAGACTGTTTCGCGTGGTAGTAGTTACTTGTGGTAAATATTTAGTGTTGGATAAATATATAAATAAATAAATAAAATATGGTAAAATATCATCATACATGTATACCTTTCAATAAATAATTAATTAAACACAATTATATTTATTAACAACAGCTAAAAACTCTAAAGGCCGAAAAAGCATCAAAATTAGAAGTTTTAGACCGCTGATGCGTCAAAATCTGTAGAACCTCTCAAAACTTTATAAACAGCTAAAAAGATAAAACAGATGAAAAGGTAACAGAAGATAGAATATATAAAAGCTCATTAATACGATAATTAATACTGCTGAAAAGCCTAAAGGAGTTAAAATAGTTCGAACGGAGTATAATAGAAGAAATTCTCTTCAATGAATCTGACTAGAGGGAAACGTTTTAGGAAACTACGCGCGGACGATGCGGTCTCAGAGGCAAAATTCGCGGGCGCTGAATAAGGGAATGGTTCGCGTGCGAATTCCGGAATTAGCCTCCTGTTTTGCCCTCCGTGGCTGAGAAAATTTAGTTTAATTTTATTATAAAATAAGTTCCTATTATTTTTGTATTAGTAACCGTTATTGAGTTCAGCTTGCCGTAACGGACATAGACTGGCGGCAAGCGGTTGCAAACCGTAAAACAGGATCCAGCAAGCCAAGGAGGAGACAATAAAAATTGTATTTTAAAATCCTATATTTCGAACCGGTGGTCTTTTTGTAACAAGTGATTACTTGAATCTGGGGAATGAGTTATGTTTGGGCCCACAAGAAGTATTAGTCTTGTTTCTAATCATCGACTAGTTAAATTCGAGAAATCCCTTTTCTGGCCTAATTAATTGTGAGCCGGGCAGAGGCCTGGCAGTCTTGTTTTGTTTTACAATAGTTAGCTGTTATTGATTAAGATAATTGGTTCAAGAGCTTTGAGATTAAATTTTCTTAAAATTTGATTGTGCTTTAATTTTGATTTTGTCTAATAAAAATTTGTTAATTTTGGGAGGAAGACTTTATTATATGTTATTTTCTACTAGAATTACTATTACCCAGCGTATCTTTTAGTATAGGCCCTTTAAAGAAACAACAAATTGTTTTTCTAATTGAAATTAAAGGAATAACCAGTTTAAAATAACGTGTTGTTATATCTTGAAATTTCGTTAATTTTTCACTTTTCCTTTTGTATTACTAATTATGTTTTGTTTTTAACCATTTAGTCAAACATAGTTTTAACCATAAGTCATTATTTTTACACAAATTTTTTCTCTGTGTGCGCTAAAATTATACTCTATTTTACCATAATTTTTCATCCCTTATAATATTATATATTACGGCATATGCGTAGTTAAGATACCAAAATTGTAAAGATTATTAATTGTTTTTCATAATATTCTGGATAATCATGTTAATTACCTTTCATATTAAATTATTAATTTAGTCCCTCCTAAAATAATGTTTATTAATTTCATAAAAGTACTCGACATAAAATGTGTATCCCATTGAATATTATATTGCAAATATATTCTGTATTTTTAATTATAGTTTTATACACCACAATGAGCGTCAAAGGCCATTATGCGTTATTATATTGATTTATATTGTTTCTACAGACCTTTCTACCCATATCCTGATTGTATTAACCCATGCTTGGGTAAAACAAGTAAGGTGCAATCGCAGAAATATCCCTCGACAAGGATAACAGCAACTGTCAAAGAATCAACAATATTCACGGCGGCCCTTTCCGCCGGACCTTTAAACAATTATAATATTTTTGAATACTTTTGAATTTTGATAGCTGTTTACATAAAGACAGCGGAAATCAGTTGAAAAAATTAAACAATATAATTCATTAGCCAAAATAGAGGAAGTGGCCTAGTAAATATTAAACCCGTAAAACTACTAAGTTCTGCTTCTGGTGAGTTACCTTACATCTCATGTTAACTGGAGAGTGTTAAATGTACTATAACGGATTAAACGATATATGTACTATAATGAAACATTAAATTGAAAGTGCTAAAAGTATTACAACTGCTGACGAACATCTAAAAGTACTAATTAATAACGGCTGAAATTTCTATTTCTACTACTTGGAAAAATGAACAGAAAATAACATTAGCTAAAATAGAATGTAATAAGGATAGTTCTGAAGTTTGGGAAAACCGTTTAAATGTAATAAAAATAAGTTAGAACAACTAAAATTGAATTTGAAGCAACTAAGACAGGATTGAATATACTAAAAATGCTAAACATTATAGGAACTCTTCATCATAGCTAATCTTCTAGACACTGGGAAAGCTAATAGGAACTATGAACAACATTGGCATGCTAAAATCTATTAAAACCAAAATATAAAAAGAACAAGCAATAACTAAAAAAATAAATAGTTTAAACAGAGAAAAATATAGGTAAACCCCAAGAAATAATTATATCGATTTAAAATAAACCAAATAGGAAAAAAAGTGAAGAACGCGTGAAAGACTATCTATCTACATTAGGAAGTGATAAAACCGCTAACACCAATAACCACGGGTTAATCACACGATAAATTAACAGAATTATCTCAAACTGTTTCCTTTGGCATTACATCATAAGATGGCTATAAAAAGCGGAAGTCTGCAGAAAAATTAAACAATACAACATTAGGCAAAATAGAGAAATTAGACGCCTAGTAAATATTTAGCACCACAAAAGCCACTAAAGCGCTTTTGAGATTAAACGGTAACCCGGGGTGCCATACTCGTTCAACATCTTCTGCAACATCGAGGAAGACCACCGCATTACTGTCTAAGTTCCAGTGCCGAGGAGATCTTGTCTACGACGCGGAAGCACTGCTGGAGAGTAGAGTGTTGCGATCTGAAGCCAAATTGGAGATCAGGAGTTATGTTTGAGGAATCGATGATTTGAATGAGTCGTTTTAAAAGCTTTCTCTAGAAGAGTTTTGAGAGTAAAGATTAAAGGCTTATTGGCTTATAGGAGGACGGTTCAAAAGGGCTTTTATTATGTTTGGGCATTACTTTTATTAGGCAGGACTTTTATTAGGCAGGACTTTTATTAGGGATTGGAACAGGTGCTTCTTAGGACGCTATTTTAAAGGTATGTTGGGAATACTATGGCTCGCTTAGGAAGGTGGCGGAATATCTCTGATGTTAATAGGTCGGAGCCAGGGCTTTACGTGCTGGGAGTTTTCGTATTATGTAGGAGACCTCCGAGGGAATAATAGCCTCAGGGGAAGTGAGAGAGGAAGGGATGATTGGACACGTTCTATAACCGAAAGGTGTGTGCTAGATCACCTTCAGGATGTGCTTGAAAGGTCGGCGAACAAATGATTGGCAAACTCGGCCGCCTTTTCCGCATGACCCTGGCCCAAGAGCCAACACTTTTGCGAAGAGGAGTACTCGCTATGGGATAGGCGAGGGCGTTCGGTCGCTTTCCACGAGGAATAGTCACAAGTGGAAAGTAAGAGACGTAGGACTTTTCTGTCCTACAGCCGCTTGAACTTTATCGTTCCTCCACGAGGTGCTGTTGTCGAGGTACCTTCTTCCGTCTTTCGTCTTGCCGATGATCATGAAGGCTGTGGCGTGTACGTGTCAGATGAGGTCGCTTCTAATAGCGGGAGCCGATTGTTACAGTTATAATACAATTTTTCGTAGCTATCTGATTGATTTCACTGGTTATTTTATGGTGTCTCATTATTTTCACTGCTGATGAACTTTCTCCCCAGTAATTTAAGGGTTGTTTAATATCTTTTACCCTTGCTTGGAATTCCTATATTATTTAGCTCATCTTAGATATATCAGCTAATTTACGTGTTATTTAAATTTTTTGGTCGATCTTATTTCCTTATACAACATTTTTATTGTTTATTGCTACCTCGAGCAGTTCCTAGAGTGTTCAGCAGATATTAGTAAGTATCAGATATTAGTTGATTTTAGCCGCTCGAATCACATTATAGTTGACCTCACTTGTTTCTATGTATGTTAATTTCTTTTAGCTACATTCCGCTTTCGTTTTCATTCGATTTTACTTTAGTGTTATTATTCAAAGTTCTTACTAAAAAGACTCACGATGTTATCTGCAGATAAAAATTCTCAGTTGTAATTTCAGGATCGTTCGTAATCTTTTAGCTACTTTGTTATTCCGAGGTTATTTAGCTTTACTACGTTAATTTATTGGTTATTAAAATGTTTTACATGATTTATCTCTCACAGGATTTTAGCTGCTCGTGTCCCATTATAGTTGATCTCACTTGTTTCTATTTATTTAATTTTGTTTTAGTTACATTCCGCTTTCGTTTTTATTCGATTTTACTTTAACATTATTATTCAAACATCTAGTAGCTTTCCCAGGTGATTTTATAGTGGCTCTCTTTTATCTGGAGAACAACATTCTCCTAGTAATTTCAAGGTTCTTTAATATCACGGGTGCGACCGGGACCTCTGGGTACCTGTACGCCCTAGTGGCCTACCCCGCGATATGCCAATTCCAGGTTGGTTTAATATCTTTTAGCTATTATTATATCTCTAAGGTTATTTAGCTCTTCGTAGAGATATCTGCTAATTTATCGGTTATTAAAACCATTAAATCGAATTTAGCTCCTTTTAAATTTTTCTAATATTAATAGATTGTGTATATTGAATTAATTGTCTCTGTGTGTATTCATTAATTCTTTTATGCATTATTTACAAGTATATAGTACAATAATAAGAATCAGCAACCTCGGGGATTCCCTAGCTTTTCTGACTGATATTAGTAGTTAAGTTCTGATTTTTCCTGCTCTAATCACATTTTATTATTTCTGGCTTGTTTCTATGTATTTTAAACTATTTTCTCACCTTTCTAGTTTCGATTTTAATAGTTTTTTCGTAGTTCCACAGTAGCTTCCACCGGTGTATCACTATATTTACTGCAGATGAACATTCTTCATAATTATTTTAAGGATGTTTAATATCATTCAGCTCTTTTTCTAATACCGAGGTTATTTAACTCTTCTTTGACATTTCAGGTAATTTAGTGGTTATTAAATCGTTTTACGTCGACTTTAGCTACTTTTAGAACTTTTCTATGTTTTTAGATACTTTATATTGTTTTAATTATCTCTGTTTCTTCATTAATTACTTCATGCATATCTTACGGTTTATAATAAATTATTACGATTCTGCTACCTCGTACAGTGATTTGTAGTATCTCACTATGTTAACTGTTGGTGAACATTCTCCTAATAATTGCAGGGTTGTCTAAAAGCTTTTAGCTATTATCTAATTCCGACATTATTTTGGTCTTCATAGAGATTTCAGCTACTTTATGGATTGTTAAAATGTTTTAGGTTGTGTTTAGCACCCTTTAGCATAATTGAAACAAGTAAGAATAACTAAAATATATTTCGAACAGCTAAAATGAGATATAAACTACTAATGTCTGCTTAAACTTTTGGAACTGCTCGAGATACCTGAATCTTATTTAAATATTAAAACCAGTTAGATATGCATTAGATATTATAAGAAGGAAAACATGGAGAACAAAGTATCAATAAACATTAAAAATTGTTTGAAAGGAGTTAATGTCGACTTAATAACATTTTAATGACCGATAAATTACGTGAAACGTCTATGTTTCATAGAAACATCCTAAATACATCATAAATATCCTCGGAATTACGAAAATAGTTGAAAGATATTAAACATCACTGAAATTACTAGGTAGAATATTCACCTGCAGTTATCGTAGTGGGACATTATAAAATCACATGGGGAAGGTACTAGGAGCTAACGAGAAATAATATTAAATAACGCTATATTAATCGCCAATATTAAAATTAAATATTAAAAACGAAATCCGAATTAGCTGAAACAGTTTAGAGTACATAGAAACAAGTTAGAACTAAAATGTGATTGGAGCTACTAAAATCAAATGGAAACTTCTAATATCTGCTAAAAATGCCTAGGAACTGCATGAAATAACTGAATGGTATTAATATATATTATAAAGCCGCAAAGAGGCATAAAATAATTTATACAGAAACACCGAAACAATAAAAGTAAAAGGAAATAAAATCGACTTAATTCATATTAATACCCGATGAAATGCTAATAACCTTGAAATTACAAATATAGCTACAGGATTAAAAATCACTGAGCATTACCATAGAGATGTTCATCTGCATTTAATACAAATGCAGTTAATACAATGAAACATTATATACACACCTAGGAAACTACTAAGTAACTACGAAAAATAATATTAAAAGAAAACTATTGAAAACGTAAGCAGTAAATAGCCAAATCAGTTTAGAATACATAGAAAATTTTAGAATTACTAGATATGATTCGAGCACGTAAAATCAAATAGATAATACTAATGTTTGCTAAAAACTTCAAGGGACAGCTCGAGGTACGTGAATCGCATTGAAATATTATTAATCCGTCCGAAATGCATTCAACAAAATATTAAGAAAAACAGAGACACATTTTTAACCGATAAATAGGTTGAAATGTCAAAGACGAGCTAAATAACCTTGGAATTACAAAAATAATTATGATACATTACAAACAGTTTTATAATTAGGGATATGGAAATATTGGGAAACACAACATGAACATATTAGGTTTTCAAATAAATCGTGGACGCGAACAGTTTTCAATGGTAATCCGAAAATATATAAAACGCTTACTAAAATCCCAAACAATCATAAAGGAATGGAAATCCTCAAAATATCAAACAGGGACAGGACTTTTATATATGATCTGACTTCGAGTCATGGTGACTAAGCATCACTTGGACTCATTGCCTTGTTTTAGCGTGAACAATCCACTTATGGTGAAAAAAACAGTGGTTCAAATACATAATATTTTTGCAGTCAATGGACATAAATTATGAGTTATTCGCGAGTATTCAAGAAACCGTCTTGACGTTATTAGTGCTCAATTAATATATCATAGTGTGTGCGTGTGCGTACGGGGCGGAATTCATAATGGAAGTGAGAAAGATTGGATTTCCAATAGTGACTGTATCATCCTTTCTATTCAAACGGTTACACTGTCAGTCATACAGATAATTAAGATAGGAAGTTAAAACATATATAAGAACATAATTAGGGATATGGAAATATTGGGAAACACAACATGAACATAAATGGGGTTTTCAAATAAATCCCACAGTAATTTCTTATTCACATGGCTATTATAAGCAGTGGCGTGGACAAGAACCCTAACCAATGGTAATCCGAAAAATATATAAGCCGCTTACTAAAATCCCAAACAATCATAAAGGAATGGAAATCCCCAAAACATCAATCAGGGACAGGATGTTATATATTATCTACAAACAGGAAAATCCGATCAGTAAGAGTGAAGAGTGTCTGTGCATAACAGGGCCGCACAATCATCTGATGCTTTAAAGTGACTCGGTATGCGACTAAATATCGGATAGCTGAAATTGGTCTTCCAAGTTGCGAAACCGTCGACAGGTGATAGAAGTACTCGAAGACTACCGTGTTCCAACACATCGCGGACCACTAATCAGGTATTCAATTATTGATTTACGTTTAATGTAACTATTTTATTCGAATCCATCTAGGTAAGAAGAAAATATTAGAAAATAGTATGTATCATAGTCGTTCAAATTCAGTTCCTTATATCTCCTATATTCCCATCCTTATATTCAATTAAATATCCCTGGTGTATTCCGGAAGTTATGATCCGGGTTGGAGTAGTGTGTATTTATGAAATCCAACAGTGGGTGATTGCTATTTATATTGGAATATAATTCAATTATGAAAAAGATTTTCCGATAAATTGTAGTTAATTTGATGGATATATTTTAGATATTATATTTTGTATGTATAAATTTGTGATATATAACATCGCAATTATTGATAATAATGAAAAGACATATCCATTCAATTGTGAGATCCGCATCATTGGACTATTAACAAACAAGTAGGCGGCCAGAAAATACGGTTTTTCGATAATGCGAGTGCAATGACTTCGAGTCATGGTGACTAAGCATCACTTGGACTCATTGCCTCGTTTTATCGTAAACAATCCACTTATAGTGAGAAAAACAGTGGAACGAATACATATTATTTTGCAATCAATGTACATCAATTATGAGTTATTCGGGCGAGTATTCAAGAAACCGTCTTGACGTTATGAGTGCTCAATTAATATAACATGGTGTGTGAGAGTGTGTGTGTATGTGCGTGCGGGGCGGAATTCATAATGGTAGTGAAAAATAATGGTTGTTTTTCCTGTAATAGGTCAGAAAAATTGCTGTTAATTTCATATATATATAAGTCAGAAGGGCGGTCGGAAACCCGAGTGGTAGTATGACTCATAACATCAACATAGAGATTTGACAAAGCCCTTTGTTAAGAAGAACGTTATATTGTAAGCCGGGCAGGAGCCGGCAGTCAGTCTGATTCAGAGCTTGAGACCGGACGGGTGCTGTAAGCCTTTTCATCTGTATCATTTTGTAGATCAAATAAATCGTGTTTTAATTGAAATAACCGTTTTTAAAAACACTATTCTTTCACTGAGAAAAATAACTGGTGCCGAAACCCGGGAAGTATTAGTGCGATCAGGAAAATTTTTTCCTTCTTTCTTTCTGCTTTTTCTTTCGTTTCTCTTCCTTGCGCGTGGTTCTACCGTTTGGCAGCAAAACTATGGCGAAATCGCCCGACCAGGCCACAATGGACGCAGCCACGACGGCGGCATGGATGGCCGCACAGAATCATAGGACATCCTATCTGGCGGTGCGAATAGGTAACCTGTGGCCGTTCGAGGCCAGGCCCGCGACCTCACCGAGTGGTTGGAGAAGGCGGACAGCCTTCATAAGAAATTTTGACGGCAGGCTGCCGCCAGAACTATGCACACCACTAGTAGAGGACCTCGTGGGGCGGATCGACAGGTCCGTCTTACGGGAGATCGGGTTGCGGGTCCAGCAGCCCTGGGTTGAGGTCCGGAACCGGCTGAAGGAACACTACGCCGGGTCGAGGGCCTCGATCTGGAGACGGTGGGCAAAATTGTAAAGATGGAGCGTGAAACAGGGAGAGCCACCTAGCGTACGCCGTCAGGGTGATGGAAGAGGTGAGGCCCGCGCTGGAAGAGGTCAGATCGGCAGTGGAAGAGACGGAGCGGCGCGACCAGTCGCAACTAGTACTATTGGAGCTCGTTAAACAAATGTTGGCCAACAGGGTGGGACACACGTTGGCCAAATCAATTAGGGCGACACCCGCAGGTCGCACAGGGTTCAACAGAAGCCTTAGAGGCCATAAGGGCCGAAAATGAAGAGAGGCGTTGCTGGACGGAAGTGACATCAAGGCGCGACCGACAACGCCAGACGAAACCGGCCCGGTTCGAGAGGCGAACCACCCCGTCCTACAAAGAGGAACGCACACCGGAGCGGGCTCTGACCAAGATCCCGAAGCCTCCCCGGAACCCCAACTATCGGCCGCAGGACAGACTGCGGAAGCAGCAGCGACCCCAGGTGTGCTGGGAGTGCGCGGAAGAGGGCATTTCGCCCGGGAGTGCCCTATATGATGAGGTCGCGGTTCCGGCAGCCTGTCTCCTACGCGGCCGCGACCAAGGGCGAACCGATGGACTGCTCCGCGACGCGACGTCACAGTAGAAAACGGGATAACTCGAATTATGTTTTAAAAGATGTTGAGTTCCCTATTTTAGGTTCATCGAGTGAAGAGGGCTCCGAGCGGAGGTACCGGCCGCAGAGGATCACTGGGCGCGGATCACAGCGCTCTTCGTCGCAGTCGTCGTCGAGCTCGGACGACGACAGGAAGTCAAAGAAGGGGACGAGGAAACGGCGCCCGGAATCCAGCGGGAGACGCCACTCCAGCTGAGGTGAGTGGTCTCGGCATACGGGCAGCGGACACCGGGGTAACGGGGCTTCACCCGGGAGTGTGCGCGACCAGGCTTGCTGCCCGTAATATTCATTAAGTCCTGGGGATTGTGGGCCCTCTTAGATACGGGGTCCGACTCGACGTTGATCTCGCCTGCGGCGTGCAGGAGATTCCGGGGACCACATCAGGGGACCCATGTAATTGTACAGTCAGGACCGTGACCGGAGTGGAACGACTGTTGGGCGAGACAAAGATTCCACTCCGGAAACTGACCGGTAAATCGGGAACAGCCGCGGTACACGTCGCGAGGTTGCCCAGTAGAAAATACGACATGATAATCGGTTGCGACGTTATTGAGGAGGGTAAACGGGGAACAGCGACTGACAAACGGCTGCTGGACGGTAACCCTGGGCAACCGTCGTTACAGCGCGAAGCGTGGGACGCAGGGACGCGGACATGTCGCGGTCACATCGGTCGAGAGCGCTCAGACCACGCGCGAAAAATTATCGCGGAAAATTAAAGACCGGTATGGTGATACATTCTACAAAGAAGGGAACCGTTAACGGCAACGGGTAGAGTCCGGCATACCATTGATCTGGAAGGCACAAAACCGGTGTATGTTAAACCGCGTAGGTACCCACAGGCGATGAGAGAGATAATCGCGGAGCACATCAAAGAAATGATAGAGCAAGGCATTATACGGCGATCGACGTCGTCGTTTTGCAGCCCCTGTGGGTAGTCCCCAAGAAACTAGGGGCAGACGGCGTACAAAATACCGAGTTGTGGTAGATTATAGAGAATTGAATAGTAGGACTAGGCTGGAAAGGTACCCGCTGCCCCGCTTGGAAGAGATGTTGGACCGAATGGCGGGCGCTCAAGTGTTCAGCACGCTCGATCTGAAGTCCGGGTATCACCAGATACGTATGCATCCGGAGGATGTGGAAAAAACGGCCTTCAGTTTCGAGCGCGGACACTATGAGTTCTTACGGATGCCATTCGGGCTAAAGAATGCCCCAGCGACCTTCCAACGATTGATGGATGAATTCCTCGAAGGATTAGATGAGGGGTGTGTCCAGATATACATGGACGACATCGTGGTCTTCAGTAAGACGCTGAAAGACCACGAACGCCACCTCGGGAAGCTATTCGAGAGAATTAGAGAATTTGGATTGAAGGTCGCAGCCGACAAAACGACGTTGGCAGTAGACCAGATCAAATTTATGGGACACGAGATTACGGCCACGGGAGGTGAGTCCGAATGCGGAAAAGATCAGAGCTATAAAGAAACGGCGGATTTGATGTACCCAAGAACGTTAAAGAGGTCCGGACGTTCTTGGGTATGGTAGGATATTATCGGCGATTTATCCGGTCGTTCGCCCACATTACGGAGCCCTTGACGGCGATGCTGAAAAGGGAAGAGTTCAGCATCACCGCAAGAGTCCTGGATGCGGTTGAACGATGTAAGGAGGCCCTTTGCTCTGCCCCCGTCTTGAAATTCCCCGACTTCGAACAGCAGTTCGTAATAACGACCGACGCGAGTCAGGAAGCGATAGGCGCGGTCCTCTCCCAGCCGGAAGAGGACGGAGATAGGCCGATCGCATTCGCGAGTCGGAAGTTAACGCCCGCAGAGCGGAATTATAGTACGATAGAACGCGAACTGCTGGGAGTCGTATGGGGAATAGAACAATTCAGGCCGTACGTGTTTGGGAGATCGTTCGCGGTCCGGACGGACCATAAGCCGTTAGTCTGGGTTGACAAACTGAAGGAGACGTCTGCGCGTATCACGAAGTGGAAAGAGCGGCTAGCCGCGTACGACTTCGTGATATCGCACACCAAGGTTCGGAGAACGTGGTGGCAGACTGTCTCTCAGGAATGTCAACGCCGGAGAAAACGGCGCGACGACCCAGAGGTAGCCGGAGAGGGAGATACCCCATTCGCCCTGAGATACCTAAGAGACGGGGCATTTAGCGATAGAGGTCTAGGGACGACCGTGGAGAGACCACCGCCACCCGGAAGAGCCAGAATCTGACCTTCCGTCAGGAGTGACTCGACTGTCGCAAATAATCAACGACAAGCGGGATCAGTTGATCCTAGTGAGCATACAGGGTCGGAAATATTGACAGAGCGCGATCGGTATGCGCATACGCGGACAACGACAGTTCGCGTGGGGACGGACGCGTCAACCGAGCAGTTGGTGGAAACTCTGCAACAAGTACTTGACCAGGACAGATCGTATCATGCGTATACCGATTCTCGGAGTTAGAACAGAGGCTGATTACAGCCTACCTAGCAGGGCAAATAGGACGGACCGGCCAGCTAATAGTTTGCGACAGGATGGTGGAAACCATAAAATCGGAGACGAGACAATACGGAATAGTAAAAGCTACCATACCGGTATCACAAATCATAGGGTGAAAAGGAAACAGTGGACCACTTAAAGAGGGAGTACTACTGGCCCGACATGTTGGGCACAGTCAGAGAAATTATCGGTGAGTGTTCGGTGTGTAACCGAGTAAAGTACGTAAGGAGACCGCTAGAAGCCCCGCGGATGGTTACACCGACCCCGACAGAGCCGGGTTCGAGAGTCCAGATGGACGTATTCTTCTGGGATAAGGAAAAGTACCTCACAACGATTGACGAGTACTCACGCCTAGCCTACGCCCGGCGAATTAGAAATAAGACGGCGAGCGCAATTAGACGGCGCTGTTAGAACGATTCGCGACGCAAGGAAAACCGAATTTGGTCATTATGGACAAGGGCCGCGAATTTGACAATAAACGTCTCCGCGATACACTGAAAGAGCTCGATATTGGCTGGCATTATACAACGCCGCGACATCCGCAATCCCACGGTATGATCGAACGCCTGCACGGGACCCTCGCGGAGCATTTAAATTATTGAAAGTCGGGAAAGGCGTAACGGGAACGAACGCGATGGCTAGAGCCGTCCTAGCCTATAACTACAGCGTACACTCCGCGACAGGTCAGACCCCGCACGATTTAACAAATTCCCTATCGGCACGGGCGGGCGTGTCGGACAAAATTGAGAAGACAAAACGGAAATGACTAACAAGCATAATACAGGGACAGAAGGAATTTACTCGAAGAGATACGCGTGGGTGATGTGGTCTTCCGTAAGAACGCCTGCCGGCGCAGGAAAACAGATCCGCGATATCTGGGGCCGTATCGGGTCGCGCGTTTGTTGAGTAGAAACCGGGTGCGACTTGAGAGGGCCGACAACCCGCAGGGCGACACGAGACCGCCCACCTCCAGGAGTTGCGGACTCCGCGGAAGAAGAGTGCGGTTCGCGAACGAGACTCAAGTTCGGGAGATAGGTCGGCGATCGAGCTCCGCGGCAATCCGGGGCGCAAAATAAAGGCACAGTCCGCGAACGGATTCCCGATCCCGATCGCCGGAGAAAAATTGTAAATAGTAAGGGACCCCTCGGCGAAGTTTAATATTAGTTTAGTTACCTCTTGTATTTTACTTTTCTTGTGTGGTTAATTTATTTTTATTTTTACAAGCATCGTTCCTGTCACAACGAGCAGAAGAATACAATGGGCCGAGGAGGATTATGGAAGAAACCCTGTCCCCGAACTTTAGAAATAAGAAAATTGTAAATAAAATTGTAAATAAACCTTAACAAAGGGTTTGCCAAATCTGGGGGAGGAGTCAGAAGGGCGGTCAAACCCAGTGGTAGTATGACTCATAACATCAACATAGAGATTTGACAAAGCCCTTTGTTAAGAAGAACGTTATATTGTAAGCCGGGCAGGAGCCGGCAGTCAGTCTGATTCAGAGCTTGAGACCGGACGGGTGCTGTAAGAAGCCTTTTCATCTGTATCATTTTGTAGATCAAATAAATCGTGTTTTAATTGAAATAACCGTTTTTAAAAACACTATTCTTTCACTGAGAAAAATAACTTATATATATATATATATATATCATATATTAAATATATTATAAATACAGATTTTTATATATAAATTTTAATATTATAACCATGGCAAAATTATTGTTAACTAGCAGAACACCTCTGCGCGCTTAGTAATGTTATATAGATATCAACAGTATAAATTGGTGAGTAGACGAAGGGACAGTGGAACAAAACAATATACCAATTGCCACAAATGACGGATCTCTGATCCACAATAAAAATATATGAAACAAATGTTTTCAACAAACGCAGTTTCCAAAACGTTCGGTCCAAAATGTACAAATCGTTCGCACAGTTTATAGAAAACATAAATGAACAATCGTATAAATTAAATACAACTAGCAAGCTTTACTCGAATCTACGGATCTGTATGTTTCTACTACAATAATATCTATTTTAAGTATTGTGTAGTAGCACTTCACTGTACGTTTGCAGCACAGAGGCAAGTTGGTGTGGCACGATACAGCATACAGGGTCAATAGTAACCTTGACGCAACCCGTGAACATGTGGCGAAACGTGTAGACATGCTTGGATTCTGCCGGATTCCGTCGGATCCGTCCGGATTCTTGAAAGAATCGTCCAAATTGTGCGGTATTCGGTTGGATTCAATTGGATCAGTCCTTATTCTGTTGGATTCTGTTTGGGTTGGGTTTGATTAGGTTCGGGTTGATTCTGAAGGTATCCGAAGAATCAGACAGAATCCATAAGATCAACGGAGTTCGACGGAATCAGTCTGGTCGGATTATGTCTTATTCGTCTCGATAATCTGTCCGGATGCAACATAATGCGGACGAATCCATCTGAATCCGACCGAATCCAAATGTATTCGATCAATTCCAACCGACTTCGACGGAGTCCGGACGATTCCGACAGAATCCGACTGTACGACTGAATCTGACGTAATAAAACCGAATCCTTGTATCCGACCGAATTCGGCCTAATGCGACGAATGCGACTGAATGGACCGAATTCGACGGAATCCGGACGAATTGGACCGAATTCATCGTAATCGGACGAGTCCGACCAAATCCGACCGAATTTGACCGTATCTGACTCAATCTCAGTGAATCCTATGAGTCCGACTAAATCCCTACTACCCAATGAAACATCGTTTTTCATCCCATGATTATGAAGAAATATTCCACACTTCGGACATATATGGAAGCGTGAAATCAAATCAACAGCAAGTTAAGTTCATCATTGAAATAATAAAGTTGTTTTTAATTTAA
>JACDQD010000170.1:0-39202 GCA_019843655.1 Lethocerus indicus
AAAACCGACCAAACTGGCGAGATCAAAAACCAGCTTTTTAAATTATTAACAATAAACACCATTGAAAGTGAATTGGAATAGAGCAAAATTTCAACTTATATATATATAAAATGTATAACAGTTTTTGATAGAAAGTTTTGAAAATAATTTTTTTTTTTTAGTCAGGTTAAAACCAGCAGAGCGTTAGGTTAATAAATGCTAATAATTAATAGAAGGAGGCCGACCGTTAGATTAATTTTCCGATATATATTATTTCATTTCATTTTGAACTAAAATACAAAACGAAATTTTTATAAAATATCTCTTCCTTTAAACGTACGTTTCGATTCTGAAGCTCTTTTCGTCGGGGGCCAACATCAGAACGGATCGCCGGATTTAATTCTATAGGGTTCTACGAAATGAGAGACCTAATACTTTTTTTTTTGAATCGATTCTGCTATTCCGCAAAAATAATATATAAATTTCGTTTTTTCTGTCTCCTCTCGCCGGTTTCTCACAGGGAACGTATCGCCGTCATTCAGTAGCGCTTTGTCAGTCACTTTGATGTGTTTCAGCATCGGGCCACTGTGACCAGGGAGCGATGTATATATATATATATATATATATATATATATATATATATATATATATATATATACTCTAGTCTTGTTTTGTAAATCGCCGTAAAATGCCGAAAGAGCCGTGCTTAATCGACACAGCTTACCGGCATGCTGCTTAAAACCCAGAGTACAGAAACGTGAAATCTACGTTATTCCAGCGATTAAACCGTATATAAAATTAATAATATATAAATATTCCACCCCGACCCCCTAATTTCAGATCTTCGGCGCACCATGTACAGCATATATTCCACACAATTGAATATCCGATATATCCCAGTTAAACACAAATACAACGCAAAGTTTCCCCAAGAAGAAGAATACTTTGAAATCTGCATCGAATACAAAAGTTGGATATACCCCTGTTTTGTGGTCTAGCGGGGTTGGAATATACTGTAGTAGGTTCTCGTGATGTTTCTGTCTCCTCTCGCGCCGGTTCGGTCTTTTCGCTAGACCGTTTTTCGCCATCTTCAGTAGTCACCGTTAGAGCACTTTGAATATTTTTCGGCATCCTCACTGCCCCACTGTCACTGTCACTTTCACATGTACTGTAATGTCTGCTTCACAGTGACTGCGATGACACAGGGCGCTACTGAAGATGGCGAGCAGCGGCGTCGTAAAAGCCGTTCAGCTAAAGACCGAACGGCAGCGAGAGGAGAGACAGAAACATCGCGAACCTACAGAATACAAAAGTTTGATATACCTGTAAAATGCGCGTCAATACCGAGGTTCGCGATGTTTCTGCTCCTCTCGCCGTTCGTCTTTTAAAGACCGGTTTTCGCCATCTTCAGTAGCGCCCTGTGTCAGTAGTCACCGTCGGGGCACTTTGATATTTTTCGGCATCCTCACTGCACCGCACCGTCACCGTCACTTTCATACGTACCGTAATGTTCGTCACAGTGACTGCTGACACACAGGGCGCTACCGTAGCATGAAGATGGCGGCGGTCCGAAAAGGTCATAGTAAAGACTCGAAACTAAGAGGAGACAGAAACATCACGAACCCGCAGAACAAAAGTTTGATATACCGTTTTGTGGTCTGCTGCTACGGAATTGGTTCGTAATATATCAGAGCCTGGTTATACTGTTCTCCTCTTCGCCGTCTGGCTTTGCTGCTGTGACCGGTTTTCCGCCATCTTCAGTAGCCTGTGTCAGTAGTCACTGTTAGAGCACTTTGATATTCTTCGGGCATCCTCACTGCAATCACTGTCACTGTCACTTCACATGTACTGTAATGTCTGTCACAGTGACTGTTGACACATAGGCGCTACTGAAGATGGCATGCAGCGCGTAAGTGAAAACCGGTGTTCCAGCGTGCAAAAGACCTAAACGGTAGCTTAGAGAGAGGAGAGACAGAAACATTTAACCTACAGAATACAATCGTTTGATATACCTGTTTTGTGGTCTGCGCAAGGTTGAATACCACCGTAGTTCGCGATTTCTGTCTCTCTCTCGCTGCCGTTCGTCTTTTGCTGACCGTTTGCCGCTCGCCATCTTCAGTAGCGCCCCTGTGTCAGCAGTCACTGTTAGATACACTTTGGATGTTTTTCGTGGGGCATCCAAAGTGCTCTAACAGTGACTGACATATACTGACACAAACACTACAGTACAGTGTGAAAGTGACACAGTGCAGTGGGCAGTGAGGATGCCCCACAAAATACATCCAAAGTGCTAACAGTGACTACTGACACAGGGCGCTACTGAAGATGGCGAAAACCGGTCTAGCAAAAGACCAAACTATCAGCGAGAGAGGAGAGACAGAAACATCGCGAACCTACAGAATACAAAAGTATTACAATTTAAATTTTAAATTTATTATCACTAACTTCAGGTAGGATCGCGCGCAATACTACTGCGGGGGGGAATAAAACCTCGGTTATCGGAGAATCACTTTTTCCGTACAATTAATAACCATCGCACTCGGGAAATATCCGAAAACGATTACTGTATTAACTATTTCGCGGGAAAATGCCCGTAACTAAATTGTTTTTCCGGGTCGGCGCATTCCATCATTGCCTCGAACAACGTCAACGCATATTCGCATAACGTGAACGTAACGAAGAGAGACGAAATCTATTTACAAAAATTGAGATTAGTACAAGCAATTACGTGTTCTACTTGCCCCTGATTGTAAGCCGTTTGTTCTGCGTCTCTGTCCGCCTGTTTTTTTTATCGAACAGCCGATGATTCGAGGAAGCGCGAGAGAAGAACACTTCAACGACTTCACTTCGCCCGCCCGTAACGCATACTAATGCAGTCTGCGCGGGGAGGGAAGGTAGCGTAGCGAGAGTGTTGTGTTAGTATGCTTCGGCGAGCTGTAAGATTTAAGCGACAAGCGATTATTAGTTTCATTATTTATAATTAACGTTTTTTTGTCCCCAACCGTATATATTATTCCCCCAATTTCGACGGTAGCGGGTTCGAAAAATTGAACCGGAAAATATTTAAATTCTAAACTCCTCGAGTACGATCCCGTTTCGGGGAATTTGTACCGTTCGGATAAACACGGGAAAACCTGTTTTATATATATATATATATATATGCTCCGGTTTCGGCAGCTCTCCATCTTCAGTAGTCGTGTCTGTCAGTACGGCGATGAGACACTACGGCGCGGCGGATGCGCATCCTGCCCCTCCACGGTCGCTTCACTCATACTTGTGCAAGTTTGTTTGTCATGTGTATATCTGTATCTGTATATATATATATATATATATATATATATATATATATATAAATGTCTTTTCAGTCGTTGTTTTGGTAGGACAGGGATAGGCATTGGATATCTGAACAAGAAGAAGATGTGAAGATACCAATTGAAAGAGCAAATCGGTTCAGAATTTACGGTTGAAGAACTTAAATTGGACCGGTCAGGGTATACGGTTTTAACACTAGGTTAACGGGACGCGTCGAAATGACGCCTTTTAACGTAATTTTCGGGCACAACTAAGTCGAGCGAACTTCGACTAGGATTTTTTTTCAAAAGTTTTGTAATTTTTAAAATTCTACCGCGCTACCGCCATTCTGGTCGCTGGGAAGTGTCCGTAAACTTTTACGGAGGGGGGAGGGGTGAGTTTCATTAGTCGAGCTGTCAGAGTCTGGCGGCTACTGAAGATGGCGAGAAGGTAGATACAAAACTGCGTAAAGTTTGTATCGAAATAAATCGACAATGTATATATAAAATACAGAGCCCAATGTGCACCGCATCCCAGTTCTGTATACTTCTAGAGCTTACCGGCCAAAAACTGTACGGTTGAGAGACGATAAATAAATAAATAGATAGAATAGGGAATCGGCGAAGGCCCGCCAGGAATGATGTATACCACAACCGAGGAGGTCCCCCGAACCATGAGCGGGTTGCAGCTAGCTAGTTGCGATCAAGCTCTATCGGCGTATACCTTATTGTTGAACATGTAAGCCCTGACTTCTTCGTCGGCCCTCAGTACGCTGTCGTCGGACTGTTCGGAATCGCGCCTGATTCTGGCCGCCGCCGCCGACGCCGCCGCCGCCTCCTTCTTCCTGTTCCTCGGCGGTCTGGCCCTCGCTGCCTCGCCGCAGAGGAGGAGGAGGAGGAGGAGCTCGCGCCGCCGAGCACTGTTTGAGGCGGCGGCGGCGGCGTGCGGGCGGCCGCTTTCCCGTAAGCGCCCGCTGTCTCGAAGCAGCGCCTCTCGCATAAGCCGAAACAGATTTCAGGTGCTCTTCGAAAGCGAAACTGTTTTTCTGTACGCCGAGGACAACACCTGGCGGCGGCGCTGTTGGCCGACGGCGACGTCGACGACGCCGCTTTCTTGTTTCTCGACTCGTCGCCGCCCACCGTTATCACTTTGATGCCGACCGCAACTTTCTTGACGCCTGCGGCCAAAAATAATACAAATATTAATTTCACCTTCTTCAGGAAAACGGGCCTTCTTGTGATCTCCTGTCTTCAGTAGCGGTGTCAATCACTTTCGGACATCTGTTTGTCGCCTGTATATATAAGTTATTTTTGAGTTTATTGTGTTAATGGGCTTAAGTCTATGTCAAAACGGAGAGAGGGGGCCCTCAGTAGTATTAGCTGGGGGAATATAGCATCGCTTTGGGAATCTATTTATAATGTTGTTTCGTTTGCGCTTTGAAAATATATTCTATGAAAATTATATGAGGAGGGGGAGGGTCAGCCCCCTCAACCCCCACAAACACAATAACATATATATATATATATATATATATATATATATATATATATATATATATATATATATATATATATACAAAGAGACAACCACAGTACAAGTGACTAACGCCGCTACTGAAGGTGGCGAGAGGTCGAAACTGGTCTGGCCGGTTTCTCACGAAATCTACAGTATTACAAACCCTCGGAGACCACGAAACGGGTCTGTAAAATTTTCAGTATTGAAAATCTTTAAAATTGTTAAAATTAAAAAAAAAAAACAAACGGAAATGAAATTCAGGGTGGATTAATTTTTTTTTATTGAACCGATAATAAAAATTGAACTGCGACCACAATTGTTAATCATTGCAGTGAAATGAGTTTTAGAAAACAAAAACCACAGTGCTCTGTAGAAGGGGTAGGGGTGGGGGTGGGGTAGGGGGGGGGAGAGAAATGACCTTGTGACCTCATGCAACCTCACAGATATTTACAAGCACAGACAAAGAGACAGGAACAAAGGAACATGAGAAAAGAGATAAAAGAAAAAAAGAAAAAAGAAAAATTTCAGTCACTCTAAAGAGATCGGGCAAAAGATATTCAATTCGGCCTTTTTTTATAGCCATATTTAATATTAACAGACTACGGGGGAATATTTTGTATCACAAAAAAGAAATTTAGTTGGCATTATTCCTGGATCATAAATTTAATGATTCATTCCTTTTTTTTCTTTTTTCTTTTGAGAAAGGACATTAGTCACATTTCAGAAGAATAGACATGCATAACATTTACGAGAAATAACTGTTTTGAGAACTGACCAATTGTTTAAATGTAAACCTACATTATCACTGTAATAACATATATATATATTTATAACAATATATTTTTGCAGTTATTTTCACGGCTAAAATGATTTTTGACAAATTTTCATTATTTTAAAATTTAAATTAACCGGTTTCAAATCGATAATAATCCAACATTCGGACTATTATAAACTATATCGTAGGAATTTTTTTTTTCCATTCATCACATATAGATTCAATAATGGAAAATTACGGATACAAAACTAGGGGTAAAATGATTTCACTGGAGATAAAACAGATTCGGCAATTATCAAGCAAATAATTATATATGCGGGGGTGGTTCGATAAAAGGGGTAAAAATATAGTTTGAACGGAATAATTTTTAATTTTTCTGTAAATTAACATTTCCGTCTAATCTCGATCCATCTATCAATTGTATATCGAAATTGCGCCCACGTTATTTTACGTATGAAAAAAGCTGATAGAGAATTCGGTTATTTTTTTGAAAAAATCTCCATTTAGAGATACAAACGGTACTTTTTTTTCGAACAATAAAAGTTTCGCCCTTATTCACGTTACTTATCCAACCGCCGTAAATGAGAATAAATATAAAGGGAGTACCGGTATTTGAGGTGTCTGTCTTGACGGGTGGCATCTTGGTATGATCGTGGACCGCCGTCACCGATACCCTGGTGGTGGTCCTGCTTGCGCTTGCGCTCGCGCTGCTGCTGGCCGTAGTGACAGTGTCCGTGTCTCGCCTGACCGGCACTATGCAGTGGCCGACCCAGCCGTTGCTCACCTTTTCGAAACTCTTGAGCGGTTCCCTCGACCTCCTCAACCGGACCGACTGTTCGGGCGCGGAATTCCTAATCAACTTCTGCAGTTTGGAATTGGCCGGCTCCTGCTTGCCTCTCGACGTTCTCGCGCATATCGTCTCGTAGTGCGCCTCTTCCTTCTGCCCGATCGGCTTTATCTCGACCGTTTTCGCGCTGTAAACTCTGCCGGTCTTCTCAGTCGGACACTGTGTGACCGCCGTTGGCGCGCTATCCTTCGTCCTCGAACATTCTCTCCTGGCCGACGACTGCTTCGTACAACTGTAAATCTTGTTCGACGATCTGTATTTACTGTTAACGACGTTCGAATAACCGGGAGCCTTACTGACCGCTTTCGCTACCGCTTTCACTTTCGTATTACCGCTATCCGGCGGTCTGTTAGAAACCGTCAATTTGGTAGACTTCGACGAACCTTTTACTTCAGCGGCGGTCTTCACCGGGGGCTCGGGCGACGGGTCCGGATTTCCGTTCTTCTCTTCGATTTTGACGGCGGTTTCGACTGCCGGCGGCGACGCCGTAGGTTTAACGACGGTTTCCAGTTCGGGTTTGAGCTCGACCGGTTTTTTCGGCCTGAATATAAATTCGTCCTTCTCGCTGTTGCGAATTAGATTCTTGAGTTTGGGGCTTACGTTGCCCAAGTACTGTATGTCCTTGGCGGCCACCTCGCCGGCGACGCTTATCGGCGGCACCTTGATCGGCAGCAGTCGGAGCGTTAGATCTTTACGATTGGAGAGATAATTGTCGATACTTCCGCCGGTGTTTTTAGCGGTCGCGGCGTCGTGTCCGTTGCACGAAGCCGTCATCGGGGGTACGACTATTTCGGTCTGTTTTCGGGGCGAACTCTCCGCACGCACCGAAACAACACTGTCGACCTTTTCGCCGGTTTTAAACGGGGCGAAATCGCCGCCGCAACCGGCGGAGTTCTCCCTCTGTCTGTCCCTGAGGCGTTTCTTCCTCCTGAACATCTGGGCGGGCGGCGGTTTTTCGTCCGTCTCGACAATGTTGAACCTGCCCGGCTCGGGGGTGAAGTGGACTTCGGTCTTGCAGAATTCGACCCTCTTCGGCTTCCTGTCTTCGTGGCCGACGCCGGAGACGGACGTCAGCCTGAAATTTGATTCTTCGGGATCGATGAAGACGATGTTGCCTTTGCCGAGTGTGACGACCGAAGTCTTTTTGGCTGGGGCGTCGGTCAGAATTACGGGAATACGGCGGACGGAGGGCGGCGTCGGTACGTCGTCTTCGGAGGTGATTTCGACGATTTCGACGGACGTATCGTCGGCCGGATTGACCGGCGGAGGCGAGTCAGGATATTCGATGAGGACTGTGGTGTCCTCCTCCTCCTCCTGGTCCTGGGGCCAGGAGTGTCGGACGAAAGTGTCGCCGGATACGGAGCGCACGAAGGACCTTGTCGCCCTGCCGTATGTGGTGACCCTCCTGGTGGGTCGGCCGGGCGATGTGTCGTCAGAGACGAACAGCCAGGAGCCCTCCTGCCGGCACTCGATCCGCCTCCTCGGTCCGGTCATCCGGGTCACCGTCCTCAGTTCCTCCAGCTGCGATTCGGCGTCGGCCAGCGGCGAGAGGCCGCCTCCGATACCGCGGCGGGCGCTTATCATCCCCCTCTGCCCGCCCTCCTATCAACCCCCTAGGCCCGACCCCAATATCCCCGCCCTGACCCCATACCCAAACTGTATACAACCTGAAGGATGTCGGCTGTTGAACGTACCTTTTTCTTTTGACCACCGGACCGGCCGTGAAGTGAGGCTGGCTAATGACGAACTGGGCACGCGCTCGGATATTTACTTAAAAGGAAATACGAGTCCCCACCACCACCGGCCCAACCATTGAAACACTTCCCGTCCCGACATCTGTTGCCGCCGGCCTAACCTCTAAAACGGTCGCCATTTCGCCCACCAATTTTCACCCTCTTACCAATTACCATTCAATATTGGTCGATGGACGAAACAATAACCGATTATCTCGACCGGCTCGATTCCTTCATTTCAGATTCCAGGGCGAAATTGCGAAGTATACTCTGTAGATTAGATTGGACCGAAGAATCTCTATTTCTCGCCACGGGGGAGGTAAGACATTATACGATAATCTTGTTGTAGACTCCAAGTTCGTCATGTTTCTCTGTCTCCTCTCTCGCCGCTAGTTTGGGCTCTTTTTGCTAGAACGGGGGGGGGTTTCGGCCGCTCGCCGTCTTCAGTAGTCACTGTTGTGGCACTCTGGGTGTTTTTCGTGGGGCATCCTCACACCGCTGCACTGTGTCACTTTAACATCTACTGTAGTGTTTCTGTCTCCTCTCTCGCTGCTATTTTGGTCTTTTGCTAGACCGAGGTTTCGGCCGCTCGCCATCTTCAGTAGCGCTGTGTCAGTAGTCACTTTGGATGTTTTTCGTGGGGCATCCTCACACCGCTGCACTGTGTCACTTTAACATGTACTGTAGTGTTTCTGTCTCCTCTCTCACTGCTATTTTGGTCTTTTCCTAGACCGAGGTTTCGGCCGCTCACCCCATCTTCAGTAGCGCTGTGTCAGTCACTGTTAGCACTTTGGATGTTTTCATGGGGCATCCTCACTGCACTCCACTGTCACTTTACATCTACTGTAGTGTTTGTGTCAGTATGTCAGTCGTTTATATATATATATATATATATATATATATATATATATATATATATATATATATATATATATGTTCTGTCGGACGCTTTGCAGTCACCACCGGAAAGGAATCTGGGAGGGCGAGGATGAAACGAACGATGGGAATCGGATTGGGAAAGATGCGAAAGCGCATTTGTCGAGATAAACGAAGGTATGCGAGGGCGTGGGGTTGGTCTCCTCCGGTTAAAACTAAAACTAGTGACAGTGGGCAGCGGTAGTAGTGGATGCCCCCAAAAAACATCCAGAGTGCCACAACAGTGACTACTGAAGACGGCGGTGGAAACCGAGAGAGACAGAAACGCAAGGTCTACGATAAGTTGATATACCTGTGTGTGTGTAGCCTGCGAGGGTTGGAATATACCGTGGGTTCGTGATGTTTCTGTGTCCTCTCGCTGCTAGTTCGGTCTTTTCCTAGACCGGGTTTGTCAGCTTCTCGCCATCTTCAGTAGCGCTGTGTGTCAGTAGTCACTTTGGATGTTTTTGGGCATCCTCACTGCCCACTATCACTTTCACATGTACTGTAGTATGTCAGTCGTTATATATATGTGTTCTGTTATTGTTATTGGGGTTGTTGTGTTTGTCTTCGGATTTTGTTAATCCGTTTCTCTAAATGCGGTTCAGATTGTCGGAACGGGATGATGGTGCGACTGTTGTGGCGGGATGTACGATATAAAATGCGGATCGTGCGACGGAGTTTACATCGGTCCAAACCGGGCGAAAAATCGAGGACGGATACTAACAACGATATAAGCTCATAAAATACAAAACGATGACAATCGAAAGATCGTTAAAATTATTACGCCCGGGCAGAAAAGGAAAAGAATTAGATATTATGGAAAACCTGGAAATCTTCGAACATAAGAAAAGCGACATTATAAATGAGAAAATTAATTACCGGAGTGACGCGAAATTTACACGGATTAACAAAATCCGAAGACAAACACAACAACCCCCCAATAACAATAACAGAACACATATATATAAACGACTGACATACTGACACAAACAGTACAGTATATGTGAAAGTGACAGTGCAGTGCAGTGAGGATGCCCAAAAAACATCCAAAGTGCTAACAGTGACTACTGACACAGCGCTACTGAAGATGGCGAGCAGCCGAAACCCCCCGGTCTAGCAAAAGACCAAACTGGCAGCGAGAGAGGAGACAGAAACATCACGAACCTACGGTATATTCCAACCCCTCGCAGACCACACACACAGGTATATCAACTTATTGTAGACCTTGCGTTTCTGTCTCCTCTCGGTTTCGCTCGCCGTCTTCAGTAGTCACTGTTGTGGCACTCTGGATGTTTTTTGGGGCATCCACTCACTACCGCTGCCCACTGTCACTACTTTTACTTTTGACCGGCGAGAGGAGACCAACCCCACCCCACCCCCACCCCACCGCGCAGACCTTCGTTTATCTGCGACAAATGCGCTTTGCATCTTTCCCCAATCCGAATTCCCATCGTTCGTTTTCATTCATTCGACGGAAAAGAGCGAGACTGCGGTCGACCGCAGTAGGCGCTGTCGTGGCACTAAAACGGTTAAACTCGTTCGAATCCTTCGCTTTTTTTCTATCGTTTTAACAGTTTAGTTTTGTTTCGAATTTTTAGGACGAGAAACGATGTTTCGAAGACCCGACGGACGAGCAAACCGACAGACCGAAGAAATCCGACGAAATTTCGGAGAATTTCGAAGAAGGTACGTTTTAAAATATCGCTCGATATATATTTCAAGTTTCGACAATAACGCCTATCCTAATAGCTTGATCGTAGAATTTTAACCCTCTGGAATTTTATTGTTTTTATACTTATCCGACGAATAAATGATTTGTTTCTTATAGGTCATATCGTGCCACCTATCAGGATAATCGCCGTGGCTTATTACGCTCCATATCCTTTTATACACGATATCCTTTATACAAAGTTATGTATTGTATACGATTGACAGGACTGCCGGGATCGTTTTAATTTTTTTTTTTTGAAAATATCTCGATACTCGGAATATTTATTTCGATCTGTCGTTGAAAGTGTACGTTTATACTTTGTCACGAATGAGTACTCAATTTTATGTTCGTTGGACGAATTTCTCATGTCCTCTAGGATCTGCGAAAGAATTGATGGACTCGGAAAAACTGTACAACGAAATAATGGCTTCGTTACCGCAACCCAACAAAGTGTAAGTAGTCTGTAGTCACAATTTATACGCTATATCTTTATGACTATATGTTTAGTCCGATCCTGCTTCGAATAACTCACAGTTCGATCTAGTGTAGAATGAACGATGTCGAGTTGTGTATTTGTTCGTAGCGTAAAATATTTCGTAGCCGATACATGAATTTTCGTAATTTATCATTTTCGATTTCGTCGGTAAAACCTCGATGGCCAATTTTGTAGAAGAGAAGAAGTGGACGAAGATAAAGTCATCCGGGACCGGCTCGCCGCCGAAAGAGACGCCAAGAGGAGGAGGATAAGTTACAGGAACAAAGTGCACACCAAAAACAAATCGCATACGGAGGTAATATGTAATATATATATATATATATGGAGTGGTCCAAAAAAATGTATCCACCGTTTAACAGTCCATAACTTGAAAACTAATTGACTGAGTTGTCCCAAATTTTTGGATGAAAGTGTAGCTTAAAGTCCAACTTAAAGATATATATAGCTGTAGGTGAAAGCGATTTTCAAGCGGAGAAGAAACCCTGTATATATACAGAGAGGGAGGGCGGTCCAAAAAAATGTATCCACCGTTTAACAGTCCATAACTTGAAAACTAATTGACTGAGTTGTCCCAAATTTTTGGGTGAAAGTGTAGCTTAAAGTCCAACTTAAAGATATATATATAGCTGTAGGTGAAAGCGATTTTCAAGCGGAGAAGAAACCCTGTATATATACAGAGAGGGAGGGCGGTCCAAAAAAATGTATCCGCCGTTTAACAGTCCATAACTTGAAAACTAATTGACTGAGTTGTGCCAAATTTTTGGATGAAAGTGTAGCTTAAAGTCCAACTTAAAGATATATATATAGCTGTAGGTGAAAGCGATTTTCAAGCGGAGAAGAAACCCTGTATATATACAGAGAGGGAGGGCGGTCCAAAAAAATGTATCCACCGTTTAACAGTCCATAACTTGAAAACTAATTGACTGAGTTGTCCCAAATTTTTGGGTGAAAGTGAAGCTTAAAGTCCAACTTAAAGATATATATATAGCTGTAGGTGAAAGCGATTTTCAAGCGGAGAAGAAACCCTGTATATATACAGAGAGGGAGGGCGGTCCAAAAAAATGTATCCGCCGTTTAACAGTCCATAAATTGAAAACTAATTGACTGAGTTGTCCCAAATTTTAGTGAAAGTATGCTTAAAGTCCAACTTAAAGATATATATATAGCTGTAGGTGAAAGCGATTTTCAAGCGGAGAAGAAACCCTGTATATATACAGAGAGGGAGGGCGGTCCAAAAAAATGTATCCACCGTTTAACAGTCCATAACTTGAAAACTAATTGACTGAGTTGTCCCAAATTTTTGGGTGAAAGTGTAGCTTAAAGTCCAACTTAAAGATATATATAGCTGTAGGTGAAAGCGATTTTCAAGCGGAGAAGAAACCCTGTATATATACAGAGAGGAGGGCGGTCCAAAAAATGTATCCACCGTTTAACAGTCCATAAATTGAAAACTAATTGACTGAGTTGTCCCAAATTTTTGGTGAAAGTGTAGCTTAAAGTCCAACTTAAAGATATATATAGCTGTAGGTGAAAGCGATTTTCAAGCGGAGAAGAAACCCTGTATATATACAGAGAGGGAGGGCGGTCCAAAAAAATGTATCCACCGTTTAACAGTCCATAACTTGAAAACTAATTGACTGAGTTGTCCCAAATTTTTGGATGAAAGTGTAGCTTAAAGTCCAACTTAAAGATATATATAGCTGTAGGTGAAAGCGATTTTCAAGCGGAGAAGAAACCCTGTATATATACAGAGAGGGAGGGCGGTCCAAAAAAATGTATCCGCCGTTTAACAGTCCATAACTTGAAAACTAATTGACTGAGTTGTCCCAAATTTTTGGTGAAAGTGTAGCTTAAAGTCCAACTTAAAGATATATATAGCTGTAGGTGAAAGCCATTTTCAAGCGGAGAAGAAACCCTGTATATATACAGAGAGGAGGGCGGTCCAAAAAATGTATCCACCGTTTAACAGTCCATAACTTGAAAACTAATTGACTGAGTTGTCCCAAATTTTTGGTGAAAGTGTAGCTTAAAGTCCAACTTAAAGATATCATATAGCTGTAGGTGAAAGCGATTTTCAAGCGGAGAAGAAACCCTGTATATATACAGAGAGGAGGGCGGTCCAAAAAATGTATCCACCGTTTAACAGTCCATAACTTGAAAACTAATTGACTGAGTTGTCCCAAATTTTTGGATGAAAGTGTAGCTTAAAGTCCAACTTAAAGATATATATAGCTGTAGGTGAAAGCGATTTTCAAGCGGAGAAGAAACCCTGTATATATACAGAGAGGAGGGCGGTCCAAAAAATGTATCCACCGTTTAACAGTCCATAACTTGAAAACTAATTGACCCCAAATTTTTGGGTGAAAGTGTAGCTTAAAGTCCAACTTAAAGATATATATATAGCTGTAGGTGAAAGCGATTTTCAAGCGGAGAAGAAACCCTGTATATATACAGAGAGTCCAAAAAATGTATCCACCGTTTAACAGTCCATAACTTGAAAACTAATTGACTGAGTTGTTGAAAGTGTAGCTTAAAGTCCAACTTAAAGATATACATAGCTGTAGGTGAAAGCGATTTTCAAGCGGAGAAGAAACCCTGTATATATACAGAGAGGAGGGCGGTCCAAAAAATGTATCCACCGTTTAACAGTCCATAACTTGAAAACTGATCGACGTAATTGTGTCTAATTTTGGGTGAAAGTGTAGCTTAAAGTCCAACTTAAAGATATATATAGCTGTGTTTGTTCAGTCGGGATATTTGCGTGAATATGTACGAAATTAACAAAATATTTTTTATATTACGCGACATTTGAAATTTAGAATTTAGAAATTTACTGCGAATACCAAAATTTTGTGCGAATTTCGTACGAAAATGTTGTATATTATTAAAGTTCGAATCGACTCCCACCCCCCTTTACTGAAGGGATTAAAAGACTTTGCCTGCCATGGATGTTAGTGACGGAGAACATATCGTACTTTTCATATCGATATATGAAAAAAGTTTGATAGGTTTTCGTTGTTACGTGATGTCAGTAGTGCGACTGTAAAGTGCGAGTTAAAACTAATTTTCGGACGAGCTAATTACTAAAAGCCTGACTTTCCGATCGCGAATCAATATCAGCCCATTTTCTAATCGGTATACTTTCGTTAACCTTTCGTTAATAAATATTTGGCCCGCAGATAATGAGGGAAGTGATACACCAGCAGATGACCGCACTGGAGGACTGGGCGAGGAATCGGGAAGGGAGTCGAAGGGAAGACGACCGCGAGGAGGGCGGCGACGACCTGATCGATATTGGAGAGGTAGCCGGCAACTGTCACACGGTCTGGAAGCGCGTCGCGGATATCCTCAGGAAGAGGCTGAGGGCCCAGGAAGGGCGGAGGAGGAGGAGGAGGACGAGAGTACAAGCGGAGGACGAGGAGGAGGAGGAGGGAAAGTAGCCGAGAAGGGACGAAAGGGAAGGAGAAGAGAGGATAGGGGACGCAGGACGAGGGGCCGTAGCGGCGACGACAAGAACAAGAAGAAGAAGAAGAAGAGGAAGAAGGATCACAGGAGGAGGGAAAGTTCAGACGAGAAGACCAAAGATAAACGGAAACACAAAAGTGATTACAGCAAAGAAAGAAGAAGATATGACTCCGACTCAGACTGACTCGGCCTCTGAATTCAATATATTAATTTAAACTTATTTTCCATTAGAAAAACATAATATTGAGCCAACTTACGTTGCAATAGTTTCGAACGAATGTTAGGTTTAGGGATGTTTCTTATGTGTCAATTTGACACATATCGTGTATATCGCATTCAGAATTTCAAAATTACAGATAATTTAAACACAAATAAGCTTCGATATATATTTAACGGAAGTGGTACAAAGAATGTTTTTTTTAATAGAAATGTTTTTGATTAGTGTTAATAATACTAAGTTTCGTCGTCATTTTCTTCAAATGTTGAACACGTAAATTTACTTTTTTTGCCGGCGTCTAAATCTGGAAATATTTCTTTTATTTGTAATTTTCAAACTGCCCGTTATCGTATTTTTTATAAATGCCGATAGGTGATGTCGCGAACTAAATAAAACGTAAAATAATAAACGATAAAAGTAAATACAACCGTTAACGAGTAGTCCATGAATTTGTGGAGTAACGTTTTTGTTATAGTGATGTTATATTGGGTTGACAACTAAGTAATTGCGTAATTCACCAGCGAAGTGGCGTTGTGCATATTTTTAATTATCCGAATCGATAATGGCCTTTAATCGGTCATCATTACTTAGTTGTCGACCCAATACGTTTGGTATACATTGAGTTTAAACGTAGATAGTTTTCATCTTCTCTCCCTTCTTATTAATATTTATTAGCTGCAGATTTTGTGTGTTTCCGTCTCCTCTCGCCGATTTGGTCTTTCACCACGGTTTCGGCCGCTCGCCATCTTCAGTAGCGGTGTTCGAGATTCCAGTCCAGAAAGTCAGCGTCCCTTCAATGAGGAAGCCGTCTCCGCCGCTCCTACTCCCGGTTGGTCCGGGAAACTGTCCCCGGTGGGTGATTTCTTCACTTTAAATCGTTGCAACGTGTAAGGACACAGTTACTACTGTACTCCTCTCCGTCGGCCCGCCTTCCTCCGTCCCGTCCTCATCCTCCGGGTGTATCCTTGGTGTAGTCTTGGCCTCCACTCGTCTTCCTCTACCTCAGCCCGCCTTCCTCCGTCCCGTCCTCATCCTCCGGGTGTATCCTTGGTGTAGTCTTGGCCTCCACTCGTCTTCCTCTCCCTCGGCCCGCCTTCCTCCGTCCCGTCCTCATCCTCCGGGTGTATCCTTGGTGTAGTCTTGGCCTCCACTCATCTTCCTCTCCCTCAGCCCGCCTTCCTCCGCCCCGTCCTCATCCTCCGGATGTATCCTTGGTGTAGTCTTGGCCTCCACTCGTCTACTGGTAGTCAGTGACTACTGACACAGCTACTGAAGATGGCGAGCGGCCGAAACCCCCCGTCTACCGAACCGGCGAGAGGAGAACAGAAACACAACAAAACAGGTATATCAAAACTAGTTATAAACACAAAAATTACATTTAACCCTCCCGGTTATCGAATCGGGAATGTTGTATCCTGGAAGAGGATGTCGTTGTATGTGTGTATATACAATATATACAGAGTATATATATATAGGGGTGTATATACTGAAATTGAAAATCCGAAAAATTAACGATAAAATATTAATCGATAATAATAAATAAATTTAAAAAAAAAAAAAGAACTTAATTTCGTCGCAAACCGATCGTCCGAAAATTATTAATTCAGGAACGCGGTCCGAGCGCGCTACAAGAAGCCACTTGATATCGGCGTTAATCTTTTGAATGGTAATTCGCGTCGATAACCTAATCTTTTTTTTTTTCATTTGAAAAAAACATTACGGCATAAATATTTTAGTTTATATGCGGGTCAACGGCGGAACAGTTTTCTTGACTAGATAACATGATTTGTGGCCGCCCCGGCCCCCCCCCCGCCGTCTTTCGCGCTATCTGAACTAAATTGCAAACCGAAAAAATTAGCATAACAATAGGGAAACTTATATTAGCCGTGTTCGGCCGTAATATAAAGTGTTAATTCTCCGCTTGAATAGGCCACTGTAACGATGTATCGGCTCGTTTTACTCTCGTATCTTGTCTTCCAGTCGACGACGGCGATGTTCATCAGGTTACCACAGCCGCCGAAGAAAACCACTGCAGGTCGGTATACTGTTGTTGTTACACGGTGAATTTTCACGTTTCGATCAATGATTTAAGATCGATTTGAGCCCGTATAACATCGTTTTGATTGTCCGATTAAAAATAAAAAAAAAATTTGGCTAATCGAGAGATGGAATTTTCGACGCGAAAATACGACGTTTTCGGTACTTTTCCCGTAATTTCGGGAGGCCGTCCATCGCCAAATAATAAATAATGGAAACAATCTCTTCAGTCCGGCCCCCCCCCCCTTTAGGATTGTATGAAATTTGGCCGAATTATACACCATTACGCACCGTACGTTTGCGCGTTTTTCTGGTCTCCGTTGACCAAAAAAAAAAAAAGGCGATACGCAGAAAAAAATAAAGTAAATCAGTGCGTAAATCACCGTACGTTTTTTTCCAAATATTAAATATCAACTTTCGTACCTCCGCGTGAAATCGGGGCGATTTCGGAGCGCGCTCGGACGAATTCCGTTTTAAAGATTTTTCAAACTCTACTTTCTCAATTTTATAGGGACCGAATATATTATAAGGGGACGAATAATGGAAAATGTTTTAAAATTTTTTTTTTATTAATTTTATTTTTTTGATTTTTCTATCCGCCTCGAGTATAATTCATGGGGAACCACTGTTGCCAACCGAAAATAGCCACGGCCTTGCGTATCGCGAAAGAGCGATCGGAAATTTCCGAAATATATAATTGAACGTCTAAAATATAGGAATAGTTTCTTTTTCTCTCTTTTTCGTACAGGAGGAGCCCTCGTTTTTTTCAATACTGTAAACGCGTATTACAGACATTACGGAGAGATATTAAGCGCATTTTTAAGTAGCGACGCCATACTGTCGGATAACGATTCGGCCGAATTGAAATTCAACGCGACTCGTGAAAATCGACGTTTTACGATTCGATCTGTTTGTTATTCTTAGTCATGTCGCGTTCGTGCAGTCCGATAACCCAGTTTTAGGCTTGAAAATCAGCGAAAAACACATTCGATACTCCGCTACGTCATGAGCCGGGGATGGCGGACGAAAGTCAGAAATTGGTATTATATACCAGTTTCTGGCTCAATTCCAGTCTCAGTAATAGGATTTTAGACGATTTTTTACAGATTTTAGATGATTTTTTATCATCTGGATTTTTGGATAGCTCCAAAAATGACCTTTTTAGCCCCAAAAATGCCATTTATAGCCTATTCCAAAAATGCGTGTTTAACTCACAAAAGGCCATTTTTAGCCTCAAAAGACCATTTTAGCCCCAAAAATGCCATTTATAGCCCCAAAAATGCGTGTTTAACTCACAAAAGGCCATTTTTAGCCTCAAAAGACCATTTTAGCCCCAGAAAGGCCATTTTAGCCCCAGGAAGGCCATTTTACCACCGAAAAGGCCATTTTAGCCCCAGAAAGGCCATTTTACAACCAAAAGGACATTTTAGCCCCAGAAAGGCCATTTTACAACCAAAAGACCATTTTAGCCCCAGAAAGGCCATTTTAGCCCCAGGAAGGCCATTTTACCACCGTAAAGGCCATTTTAGCCCAGAAAGGCCATTTTACCACCAAAATGGGTGTTTTAACTCCCAAAAGGCCATTTTAGCTCCAAAAGGCCATTTTAGCCCCAAAATGCGTATTTTAACTCCCAAAAGGCCATTTTAAGCCCCAAAAGGCCATTTTAGTCCCAAAAGGCCATTTTAGCCCCAGAAAGGCCATTATACCACAAAAGGCCATTTTAGCTCCAAAAATGCCATTTTAGCTCCAAAATGCCATTTTAGCCCCAAAATGCGTGTTTAACTCCCAAAAAGGCCATTTTTAGTCCCAAAAAGGCCATATTTAGTCCCAAAAAGGACATTTTTAGCCCCAAAGAGGCCATTTTTAGCCCCAAAAATACGTATTTTAACTCCCGAAAAGCCATCGTTTCGTTTCAACACGCTAGATTTTTCGTCGGCATTCTGTCTCCGATTCAACAACGAATATAACTCGACTGGAAACTGGAATTTTTCCAGTCACTCCGTATAATAACGATTGTTCTTCCTCCTCTTTTTTTTCCAGACTGTTCGGGACTGTCGTGTTTCCCGGACGTTGAGTCCAAACTGTACCAGGGCGACATCCTGCTGCCCGACGGAGAGGACTCGAGGAACGCGCTCGGCTTCAAACTGCTACTTTGGCCAGCAGGAGTCGTCTACTACAAGATAGACTCGGCGTTCAGTAAGGGCCTTATTATATACACACACACACATATATATATATAATAAATTCCTCCTGTAATAAAATCGGCACGATAAACTTGTATATAAGGTATATACTAAGGCAGCCGGCGGCACTTTACCAAGTGGTCCAAAAAAATGTATCCACTCTTTAACAGTCCATAACTCGCAAAACTGATTGACTGAGTTGTCCCAATTTTTGGTGAAAGTGTAGCTTAAAGTCCAACTTAAAGATATATATAGCTGTAGGTGAAAGCGATTTTCAAGCGGAGAAGAAACCCTGTATATATACAGAGAGGGAGGGTGGTCCAAAAAAATGTATCCACCGTTTAACAGTCCATAACTTGAAAACTGATCGACGTAATTGTGTCTAATTTTTGGGTGAAAGTGTAGCTTAAAGTCCAACTTAAAGATTATGTATAGCTGTAGGTGAAAGCGATTTTCAAGCGGAGAAGAAACCCTGTATATATACAGAGAGGGAGGGTGGTCCAAAAAAATGTATCCACCGTTTAACAGTCCATAACTTGAAAACTGATCGACGTAATTGTGTCTAATTTTTGGGTGAAAGTGTAGCTTAAAGTCCAACTTAAAGATATCACATAGCTGTAGGTGAAAGCCATTTTCAAGCGGAGAAGAAACCCTGTATATATACAGAGAGGGAGGGTGGTCCAAAAAAATGTATCCACCGTTTAACAGTCCATAACTTGAAAACTGATCGACGTAATTGTGTCTAATTTTTGGGTGAAAGTGTAGCTTAAAGTCCAACTTAAAGATATATATAGCTGTAGGTGAAAGCCATTTTCAAGCGGAGAAGAAACCCTGTATATATACAGAGAGGGAGGGTGGTCCAAAAAAATGTATCCACCGTTTAACAGTCCATAACTTGAAAACTAATTGACTGAGTTGTCCCATTTTTTTGGGTGAAAGTGTAGCTTAAAGTCCAACTTAAAGATATATATAGCTGTAGGTGTTCGAAATTGTCGAAACTCGAAATGCCGCCCAACTGCAGCACCAACTGCTGACTGCACAACGTGTTCAGTCGGGATATTTGCACTTGAATAAATACGAAATTAACGAAATATTTTTTATATTACGCGACATTTGAAATTTAGAATTTAGAAGTTTACTGGGAATACCAAAATTTTGTGCGAATTTCGTACGAAAATGTTGTATATTATTGAAGTTCGAATCGACTCCCCCGCCGAACCCCCCTTTACTAAAAGGGATTGAAAGACTTTGCCTCGACAACCCCTAAAATATACAGACGACAAACAGGACACAGCGCTACTGAAGACAACAACCCCGTCGGGGAACAGAAAGGAAGGATTTTAGACTTTTTTCTGCCAACAGCCGAAGAGGAGAAGGGCTCGATACTGGAGGCGATGAGGTACCTCGAGTCGAAGACGTGCGTGAAATTCGTCGAGGCCTCGGTGGGCGTGAAGTACGTGAATATAATGCGCGAGGAGAAGGGCTGCTACGCCATGGTCGGTTTCCAGCCGTTGAGAATCGGCGCCGTCCCGATGAACCTCCAGTCGCCCGGCTGTCTGAAGAACAACGGCGTCATACAGCACGAACTGCTCCACGTTCTCGGCCTCTTCCACGAACAGTCGAGGCCCGACAGGGACGACTACGTCAGGATACTCTGGGAGAACATCGACGAGAGTAATTATACCCTTTTTCCTATTTTTCAACTACCAAATAGGCCGTTTTCAGCCCGAAAAAATGGGAATTTTAACTCCCAAAGAGGCCATTTTTTGCCCCAAAAATGCCATTTTTAGCACCAAAAGGCAATTTTTAGCCCCAAAAATACGTATTTTAACTCCCAAAAGGTCATTTTCAGCTCCAAAAGGCCATTTTAGCCCCAGAAAGGCCATTTTTACCACCAAAAGGCGTTTTAGACCCAAATGGCCATTTTAGCCCAAAATACATTTTAACTCCTGAAAAGGGTATTTTTAGCTCCCAGAAAGGCCATTTTCCCACCAAAAGGCCATTTTACAACCAAAAGGCCATTTTAGCCCTGAAAGGCCATTTTAGCCCCAAAATGGCAATTTTACCACAAAAGGTCGTTTTAGACCCAAAATGGCAATTTTAACCCCAAAATACGTATTTTAACTCCTGAAAAGGCCATTTTAGCCCCAGAAAGGCCATTTTACCACCAAAGGCCATTTTAGCCCCAGAAAGGCCATTTTACCAACGTATTTTAACTCCTGAAAAGGCCATTTTAGCCCCAGAAAGGCCATTTTACCACCAAAGGCCATTTTAGCCCCAGAAAGGCCATTTTACCACCAAAAGGCCATTTTAGCTCCAGAAAGGCCATTTTACCACCAAAAGGCCATTTTAGCCCCGAAAGGTCATTTTACGATTTTAGCAAAAGGCCATTTTTAGCCCCAGAAAGGCCATTTTACCACCAAAAGGCCATTTTAGCCCCAGAAAGGCCATTTTACCACCAAAAGGCCATTTTAGCCCCAGAAAGGCCATTTTACCACCAAAAGGCCATTTTAGCCCCAGAAAGGCCATTTTACCACCAAAAGGCCATTTTAGCCCCAGAAAGGCCATTTTACCAGAAATGCCAAAAGGCCATTTTTAGCCCCAGAAAGGTCATTTTTACCACCAAAAAGGCCATTTTAGCCCCAGAAAGGCCATTTTTACCACCAAAAAGGCCATTTTTAGCCCCAGAAAGGCCATTTTCACCACCAAAAAGGCCGTTTATAGCCCCAAAATGGCAATTTTTAGCCCCAATAATACGTATTTTAACTCCCAAAAACGCCATTTTCAGCCCCATAAAGCCCATTTTTACGATCAAAAAGGCCATTTTTATCCCCAAAGTGGCAATTTTTAGCCCCAGAAATACAGATTTTAACTCCCGAAAAGCCATCGTTTCGTTTCAATACGCTCGATTTTTCGTCGGCATCATCCAACGAGGAGCAGTACGTAAATAAATATCAGCGAAGAAATATCGAATGATATTACTATCGTCAGTATACCCCGGGGGTATTTTTCTAACAGAACAATCCATAATGACCTCTCAGAACATACCCCCGGACAGTCGACCAAGTCCCTAAATACCGGTTCCTCCTAAGTCCCGCATCCAGAGAGATTCCAGTCGAAAGTCCTTCCAGTACCATCCTTAATGCTCCCCCCAAAGGGGGGGGGGTGGGGTTTTCTTCTAACAGAACAATCCATAATGACCTCTCAGAACATACCCCCGGACGGTCCGCTTGTCACTAAATACCGGTTCCTCCTAAGTCCCAGAAGGGTCCTTCTCCTCCTCCTCCTCTTCTTCTTCTTCTTCTTCTATATAGGAGCGCCACATCATAGAGAGAATTCCGATTAAAATTCGTAATTTACCACCCCCGCCCTCCAATTTTCAGAATATCATCCCCAATTCGACAAAATGGATTCAATAGTGATAACAACGTACGACGTCCCCTACAACTACATGAGCGTCATGCACTACCCGAAGACGGCATTCTCCAAGAACGGCAACGTCACAATTATAGCGAAGGTAGGGAGATATATATATATATATATTTATATATTGTACAATATAAAAGAAAAATAAAACTGTATAGAACTATATAAACTATATATTTGCGGGAATCAAACCTGAAAAAAATTTTATACGATATTTGTATGAGGTCGTTAGGGGTTTCAAAATAGGACCGAACAGAATGAAACCGGAACGCAGAATTATTAAATTTACATATTTAAGAACGCAGTTTATAAATTACTTTTTTCGATATTTACATTTAAATTCGTGTTTTCTTTTCATTTTTATTTTCTCTCTCTCTCTTTTATTGTTACAACTGTAAAATGATACAACAAGCGACATTGTTATGAGCACTGACTACAATATACAATTTTTTTTTGTCGCCTTTTCAGGCGTATTCTTTTCATTTAAAATTAAAATCTGCAGTTGATGAAAGAAAATTTAATTTTTTATATCGAATATAAGTTAAAGTATTGTCGGTAAGTATATTGAATACGAGTGGGCGATAAACAATGTCGGAAAGGACCGCGATGCCCGAAAATATTTTTTTAGAATATACATTTTCCTGTACAGAATTTTGAGGGGAAAATAAACAACCTTATAATATTTCGTTGCAAAATGCAATATTCATAGTATACTATATTTTTTTGACGCGTCCTGTTGGCAGCCATTCGCCTCGAATCGGTTACTTTAGCGGCCTTGTTACTTAATTAAAACACTCAAGCAGTATAATAATAATAATTATTATTATTATATCGTGTTCGTTTTTAATTCTTACGTCGAAATTAGAAATCGTTTCCCGGTCGGCTGGCCTCAAGGACGCCCCAAGGTTTAACGCCCGAATCGTGTTAAAGGAACGCAGCCGCGCACAAAAAAATTACGTCATATTAAAATTGTAAAACCGATATTATATTCGGTACTGGAAGAGTATTCTGTAGAATAATTTCTGTGTCGTTTTCATCACTTTCAGACCGATCCCAACATGGAACTGGGTCAACGTGTGGCCGCCGCCGACGGGGACCTGGCGAAAATAAAGAAGATGTACAACTGTACGTGATACTGATAATCGTCGTAATAACAAATAATTACAGTGGGAAATATTTTAAATAAAATGGAATCTCCAACATTTTTTTTTTGTTACATTAAACCGAAACATTTTTTCACTTAATATATTGTTTACAGACGCGATCTCTTCGTTAATTTTCAGGAAACGAATTAAAGGTTGTATACAACGGCTTAATTTTAATAAAGCTATTATCACTACGCTATACTATTTTTTTTTATTACCAGGAATTCCTTCTAACGGCATTTATATAGAAAAAAATCCTTTTATATAATCCGGCAGTGTTGGCACGCCTGCTAGTCGCCGAACTGTTGGTGGGGAGGGGGAAGGTTGCAAGAAGGTTATGTTTCCGATTTGTTTACTCCCCGACTACTGTAGTCTGGCGCTGTAAGAGTTTTTTTTCAATTTTACGCCTTAAAATCAGCCCGAAATGTCGCTGGCCGACGAACTTTTGGCCGATTTGGAAGAGGACGAAGAGGCCGAATCGCGGACGGCCGCCGCCGAAGAAGATCCCAACAACGAACAGGATTCAATCAGTCCCCTTCAGGAGGGTGTGTGAGCCTTGGACAAGTTTAAAATATATTTTTTTTTTTTTAAATATTTGTTTTAAAAGCCTCGGCGCAATCTCAACGGGAAGCCGCTCTTCCGTTGGCCGGCCGCAAGGGAATTATAATTCCGTACAAATTTCTTACAATCGTAAGGGTAATGTTCATTTCGGCCCTCTGCCCTATTCTCTGAATTCATTCGATACGAAGCGAATTTTCCTTTTTTTTTCTTCGATCTTAAAACGAAAAAAGATGAAAATTTCGGAGCTAGAACTGAAAAAGATGCATTCTTTTTTTTTTTCAAGAAAAAGGTATATTGGCAAAGAACGTGCGACTTACGGCCATCATTTGGATTTAAACGATCCTTTCCGAGCAAATACTCGACGACGTCGCCTTAGTCCGGAAAAAAAACGAATAATTATTTCGTTTACGGGGGAAAAAACCGTTTCGTTAACAATCGCGTTTTACGACTTTTTTATTCGCCGAAATTCAGGCCGATTTACGCTGTCGAAGAGGGGGAAAAAATGCGCGCTTTCTACCCAAATCGGTGGTTTACGATGTCGTAAATTTCGTAATTTTCGGTCGAAACGTAGCCCCCTGACCTATTCCGCCGACTTTATATACAACCGGTTTCAATTGATTTATAATTATTATCGAATAAAATATTATTCGCCTACGGAGGTTTTTTAACTCTTCACCCGGTACCGCTGTTTCCGACGAAGAACTACAACGGAGGAATGAAGTTTGCGGTATTTTTCGAACCTATTTGGGGCGACGACTAACTAATTGCGGAATTCGCAATTCATTGAGAAAAATGAAGTAAAAGCGTAGTTTTCGAAAATGGTTTCGTCTTTCGCTAGACCGGGGGTTTCAGCCGCTCGCCATCTTCAGTAGCGCCGTGTCACTTTCGGCACTTTGGACGTTTTTCAAGCTCGACAACTAAGTAATTGCGGAATTCACCGACAAGCGGCGTCACATATTTTTAAATACGTCAACAGATCTTTGCACAGATAAGCCGTGACGGTTTCGAATGCACTGATAAGATATATTCGGCTTCTCCGCAATGTCCCAGTGTTGAAACTATAGCGATTTGACTCAATAATGGCCTTTATTTGGTCATCGTCGACCTCCTCCACTAGGGCGTCCTCGACAGCTCCTCGTCTTTTAACGAAAAATCCCCGACCGAATTTCGCCAACCTTTCTTTGCACAGATAAGCCGTAGATGGTTTGAATGCACTGATAAGATACATTCAGCTTCTCTGCAATGTCCCAGTGTTGAACTAGCGATTTGACCAATAATGGCCTTTATTAGGTCATCGACCTCCTCCACTAGGGACGTCCTCCTCGACAGCTCCTCGTCTTTTAACGAAAAATTCCCCGACCAAATTTCGCCAACCTTTTGCACAGAAAGCCGTAGATGGTTTTGAATGCATTGAAGATACATTCTCTGCCCAGTTTGAAATACGGCGATTTTAGCCCCAATAATGGCCTATTCGGTCATAACTCCCACTAGGGACGCCTTTTCTCGACAAAAGCTCCATTTTTAACGATCAAAAGGCCATTTTATCCCCAAAGTGGCAACCTTTTTTGCCCAGAAATACAGATTTTAACTCCCGAAAAGCCATTTAAGTAACCGACACTGTTATTTTAACGCTTCGTCCTGCGAAGCGTTAACACGTTTGCGAAAATAAAATAGCGAAAAGGCGACTGAAAAGCTCGCTTCGGTTCACCGTCTTTTAGCTTTTTATACGCACAGAGACAATTCGACCGGTCGATGCAATTTCGATACCGAATTTTTTCGCAGAAAGGACCGAATAATCAGCGTATCGAAGAATCTTATCCGTACGTCGTGACGTACTTAAAAATATTTACCGAATTCCGTTGCGATAGTTTCGAACGAATGTTAGAAAATCCTCGTTCCTAACACTAACTTTAGGGATGTTTCTTACGTGTCAATTTGACACATATCGTGTATATCTAATTCAGAATTTCAAAATTACAGATAATTTGAACACAAATAAGCTTCGATATATATTTAACGGAAGTGGTACAAAGAATGTTTTTTTTTTTAATGAAAATGTTTTCGACTAGTGTTAATAATACCAAGTTTCGTCGTCATTTTCTTCAAATGTTGAACAGATAAATTTACTTTTTTGCTGGCGTCTAAATCCGGAAACATTCTTTGTAATGTTTTTAAATGTAAATGTTTTTGACTAGCGTTGATAACAGTGCGAATAGGATAAATATGTACAACGCCACTTGTCGGCGAAATCCTCAATTACTACGGGTTGCCGATCTAATTCTGAAATATTTTCAGAAATCAAAATCACTTCGTTGGAACAGCTGGCCGTTCTGTTCCACTCCGAGAGGCTGCAGCGGATCATCAGGGACATGGAAATATACGACGGTAGGAACCAGACGGAAATCGGCAAAAGGACGATTGTCGGGCCCGTCGAAGCCGATCCCGAATATCAGCTAATCGTAGAGGCGAACAACCTCGCCGCCGAAATAGACAGCGAAATCGGTGAGTCCCACGTCGTCATTTCGCCGCCCGGCCGCTGAAATTTTATATACGATTCGACCGGTCGCCAGTTATATTTTAATTCAACACCGTTTTCGCAGTGACCATACACAGATTCGTTAGGGACAAATATTCGAAGAGATTTCCCGAACTCGAATCGCTTGTCGTTGAACCGCTCGAATACCTGAGGACGGTGAAAGAGGTCGGCAACGATTTGGCGCAGGCGAAGAACAACGAAGTTTTACAACAGTTCCTGACGCAGGCGACAATTATGGTCGTCTCCGTTACTGCTTCGACGACACAGGGGTGAGCGCGGTACAAATAATATAGTTCTTATAATATATCGATTTGAACCTGGCGTCTGCCAGGTGCTTAACGAGCACGTATACTCAGTTAGCCCTATGTTAAGTCCTAGTCAAGTCACCTATTGTAGGTCACAAAAAAAAACAGGGGTAATTCCCTGCTTGATTAAGCATTCTTCCGGGAATCTACTCCTGGGTTCAGTTCAGTTTTTATATTGTTATGAAATGTTCGACTGTACGAAAACTGCGAAATAGAAACAGAAAAAAAAAAATTACAGAAATAATGTACAAACTAAAAAAATACACCCGAAGTAGTAACGCCGTGTAAGTATATTAATATATTATATTAATGATTAATAATTTTAGCTAATGTATACATATTTTTAAATACGTCACGACAATATACAGATAAGATTCTTCGATACGTTGATTATTCGGTCGTTTCTGAAACATTCGGTATCAAAATTACATCGACCGGTCGAATTGTGTGTGTATAAAAAGCTAAAATGATTAATAATTAATGATATTAATTAATATATTAACTTTCTACCAATATACACCAACATCAACAGTGCATAATTTCCTGCTATATATATATATATATATATATATATATATATATATATATATATATATCGATTCTCAAAATTAAAATTTTGCGATATTAAAATTTCGTTTTGTCAATCAAATATATTGTACGGCAGACAAAATATATATAGCGGTCGAAACAGACAGTTGAATATTGAACAACGATTCGAATCATGCAGAAAAAAAAGTTGAAAAAAATTGAAACTAAAGAGAGGAAAAACAGGGGAAAGGGGAAAAAGAAAAAAAGAAAAAAACAGAAAGGAAAGAAAAAAAGAAAAAAGACAAGGAAGCCAACATAGGAGGGAAAAAGGGGAAAAAAAATGAAACCGCAGACTGGATTTCCTTTGAAATTTTATCAGATGATCCCGGGATTTGAATGTTTATATATATATATATATATATATATATATATATATATATATATATAATATATTGTCGATTTTTTTTTTTTTTTCCAGCGAATTGTTGACCGACAAAGAGCTGAACGAAATAAACGAAGCGTGCAATATGGGAATCGAGTTGAACGCCATAAAATTGAGGATATACGACTACGTCGAAAGCCGTATGTCGTTTATAGCTCCCAACCTGTCGGCGATAGTCGGCGCTTCGACCGCCGCCAAAATTATGGGCACGTTTATTTATCGTCTTCATTTTATAGTCTTTATTTTTATATATATATATATATATATATATATATATATATATATATATATTCGATATAATAATATTTGTATACGCGCCTCTCTGTCGGTTGTCTGACACTGAGAGGTCGGTGGTTTGAAACGCCGTAAACGTTAGTTTGTAAGTCCAGCGTTAGGAACGGATAAGCGATCGGAGAAACGACGAACTAATTAAAACGTTTCCGATCACGAGCGCTGTAAAATTGCGCTATAAAAATGAAAAATTGTTAATATTATTACGCTCCGTTATAACACGATGAGTGCTTTATACAGGACTTTTCATCGTGTTATAATCGTTCGTGTTATAACGGAGCGTAATATTATTAAAATTATTTTTTTTTTTTTTTATAATATTAACAATCTTCATTTTTATAGCGCAATTTTACTGATCGGAAGCGTTTCAATTAGTTCGTCATTTCTCCGATCACTTGTCCGTCCCTATCGCTGGACTTACGAACTAACGTTCACGACGTTTCAAACCGCGATTGAAAATTAAGATTCTTATCGGGTCGACTAAGTAATGCGCGGAATTCACCGACGAGCGGCGTTGTACATATTTTTAAGTGCGTGCACGGATAAGATTCTTCGATACGTTATTATTTGGTCCTTTCCGAAACGTTCGGTATAAAAATTACATTGACGTGATTGGAAAGCTAAAACGCGCAATTTTACTGCGTAAACGTTAACAATCAAAACTGACTCCCCCCCCCGCCCGTTAAGCAAAACGAATTGCGTCAATATATTTCCGTTCGAATTCAGGCGTCGCCGGCGGGCTGACGAACCTGTCGAAGATGCCGGCGTGCAACGTCCTCCTGTTGGGAAGTCAGAAGAAGACGTTGGGCGGTTTCTCGCAGGTGTCGGCGCTTCCGCACACCGGTTTCATCTATCACTCGCAGTTCGTTCAGGACACACCGCCCGTAAGTGCCGTTTACTCGGGCCGTAATTACAGCGATTACGGTTTTTCCCTCCGTCGAATATATTATATCCTCTGTTTTTTTTTCTGTCCAGGATTTGAGGCGTAAAGCGGCGAGGTTGGTGGCGACCAAGTGTACGCTGGCCGCCAGAGTCGACGCCTGCCACGAGGCGCAGGCCGGCAGCGTCGGCATCAATCTCAGGCAGGAGATTGAAAAAAAGATTGACAAACTGACGGCGAGTTTATTCAATTAATCAATTTAAAACTCCCACCTTCTAGTTTTTGGACCGGGAGGAAGTTTCGTTTTACGAGCCATCTTCGCAGAAAACTCCTTCTGCTTGTCCTCTTTATCGCAGTCAAATTCTTAATTGTCCGCTAACGGTTCGGTCTTTCGCCAGACCGGTTTCGCGGTTCGCCTCATCTTCGGTAGGCACTCTGGCATGCGGGATGCTTGTTGGGCAGTGAGGATGCCCCCCGGGAAAAGCATCCAAAGTGCCGATGTGACTGACGCAGCGCTACTGAAGACGAAACCGGTCTGGCGCAAAAGACTAAACCGGCCGACGGGAGGAGAGACAGAAACACACGTAATGTACGGTATTCCAAAAAAATTTTACGTATTTATTTACTCTTTTTTTTTTTTTTTTCTTTACAGGAACCTCCTCCCGTGAAATTCGTTAAACCTTTGCCGAAGCCTATAGAACCGCCGAGGAAGAAGAGGGGCGGAAAGAGGGTGCGCAAAATGAAGGAGAGGTACGCGATGACAGAACTCAGGAAGCAGGCGAACAGGCTTAATTTCGCCGAAGTAAGTCCGTCAATTTAGAAATCAGATTTTCGTATATAAATTATATGTAGGAAGGCAGCGGACTGAAAGCGAACTGTTCGAAACTGACCATTTTCAATAATATCCTATTTATGTACATCTCGTGCGTGTAAAACTCATAATTTCTCTGCGTCATCACTGCGTATAGAGGAATAAGAGAAATTAATAAGGGAATAATATAAAAAATAATAAAAAAAGTTTTTGTAAATATCGAATCGGAGCGTTTGAGCATGCATCTGGATATGCAATTGCCAGTAAATAAATAATAATATTAGGTGATTAATAAAAAATAATATTATAGGGGGGGACAATTTCTATAGAAAATGGCTCCGGTCCCAACAATTTTATAACGAAAATCGAAAACCCTCGGTAAATATTTCCCGTTATGCTACGATCGTATATGTTTATACATAATCCGCACTGCGAATTATGAGATTTCGGCTCGTAAACCGACGATTTCGATCGAGACTAACTTTCCGAAACGTAAATCGACTGACGTTTTCGACTTTATGTCGAACGAATTGGCCGAGCGTATTGTAATGAGAATTAACGAAACGGCAGGTGGAAGACGACGCCTACCAGGAGGATTTGGGGTACACGCGGCACCATCGGTAAGGGCGGAACGGGGAGGATCCGGCTGCCGCAGGTCGACGAGAAGACGAAGGTGAGGATTAGCAAGACGCTGCAGAGGAACCTGCAGAAACAGCAGGGATGGGGTGGAAGCACGACTGTCAGGCGGCAGGTGTCGGGCACAGCGTCAAGTGTCGCTTTCACGCCCCTTCAGGTAGCCGATTATCACTTTATAGACACTATTTATTGTTATCGTTTATATTTTGATATACCTGTGTGTGTGTGTGTGGTCTGCGAGGGGTTGGAATACCACCGTAGGTTCGTGATGTTTCTGCTCCTCTCTCGCCGGTTCGGTCTTCGCTAGACCGGTTTGTCGGCCGCTCGCCATCTTCAGTAGCCTGTGTTACTGTCACTGTCGGGCACTTTGGATGTTTTTGCACATCCTCACTGCACTACAGTGCAGTGCAGTGCTAACAGTGACTACTGACCACAGCGCTACTGAAGATGGTGGTAGCCGACAAAACCGGTCTGCGAAACCGAGAGAGAGACAAAACATCACGAGAACCCTACAGTACGTTATACAGTTACAAAGGATATACATGTTATAAAGTGCGGAGCGTGTTATATAATAGCGGACGTTAATGAAAATTATTTATTTTTTTTTATAATATTAACAATCTTCATTTTTATAGCGCAAATTTTACTGATCGGAAGCGTTTTAATTAGTTAGTCATTTCTCCGATCCTTATCCGCTTCCTATCGCTGGACTTACAAACTAACGTTCACGGCGTTTCAAACCACGATTGAAAATTAAGATTCTTATCGGGTCGATTACTAAGTAATTGCGAATTCACCGACAAGCGGCGTTGTCCATATTTTTAGTCGATAAGATTCTTCGAACGCTGAATTGTGCGAAAATGAACCGAAGTGCTAGCAAAACGCCCGCGAACGTAAAAGTTGTACGCCGTGGCGGACAGAAAATCACTAACGGCAGTGTTGGTACCGTTGGCGAAATTCGGTTTACGATTTTTTGAAAATTAAGCGATTCTTATCGGAGCTGTCGAGGAGGACTAAGTGGAGGAGGTCGACGATGACCCTCGAATAAAGCGCGCGTCAAGATCGCCAGTTCAACACTGGGACATTGCGGAGAAGCCGAATGTATGTATCAGCCATCTACGGCAACAAAAAGAAAAAATGGTTCGCGTTGGTGAAATTCCGGGGGAATTTTCGTTAAAAGACGAGGAGCTGTCGGAGGACGCCCTAGTGGAGGAGGTCGACGATGACCGGATAAAAGCCGTTATGGATTCGGATCGCCACGGTTTGACACTGGGACATTGCGGAGAAGCCGAATGTATCTTATTCGCGATTCAAACCGCTTCACGGCTTATCTGTTCAAAGATCCGTACTTACGATTGTGTACGACGCCACTTGTCGGTGAATTCCGCGATTACTTAGTTGTCGAGCTCGAAAAACGTCCAATGTGCCCGAAAGTGACTGACACAGGGCGCTACTGAAGATGGCGAGAGCGGCCGAAACCGCCGGTCTAGCGAAAGACGAAACCGGCGAGAGGAGAGACAGAGACGCGTGAAATCTACGCGTTTTACTTCATTTTTTTCTCACTGACTATAATTTTTAGGTTTAAAATTAGAAAAAAACAATGTTATTCCTATCATAATTACTCCTTGCCTCGATATCCCCGATATTTACAACACTTGATAACTGACATTTATTAATAAATTTTAATTTTCCTCAGGGTCTGGAAATCGTCAATCCTCAAGCGGCCGAAAAAAATATAACTGACGTCAACAACAAGTACTTTTCAAATACGGCAGGATTCATTAAAATACAGAAGATTTAATTAAGTAAATTGTATTTTATGTAAGTTATCTATTTTTTTTTTTTTTGTTACGATTTATTTATAACAGTCCGTTCTGTGAAAGGATGTTTCAGGAATGCTAATTCCGAAACGGGGTTTTGTAACAATTACCGAATTGTCGATTCTCGTACGATATTTTACGATCATTTCGATTGTTTTAAATTGTATCAATTGTACAACATTGGACGATGGGAATTAACCGATTGTAAAATTAGACTAAACTATTAGCAATATAATTTGTTTTTGTAATTTAAAAAAAAAAATGAAACAGTTGTCACGAATGTTGTACTATTTGATCCTGGTATTTCAAATAAAAAAAAGATTGCACTTTCATTTCAATTAACGTCTAAATATGAAATTATATTTGTGTAACCGACAGGTCGGAAATACAAGGTTCGAAAACGGTTTATTATTTACTTGAAATGTACTGTATTCAGGGGCTTATCTGAATATTTATAGTTTGGGTATTAGGGAGGATGTTAATCCTTAAAACTGTATTTCCATTCTCTAAGTATCGGGGCTTTGTTGAATATTCCGAATTCGAATTGTACAGAAGACAAATTTACAAAGTTGCCGATGGAATAATTTCAAGGATGGCGGTAAAAATAAATTTAGTTTTATATTCGATACTGGATGGAAATTTATTCAGAGCGAGTTTGTCGGATAGAATCACCGAAAATAAATAATATTTTACGTTTTAAAAATTCAAAATTTTTCTATTCGAAAGGAAAATAAATAATATGTTACGTTTTAAAATTCAATTATTCGAAGGTACGATTTAAGTTCAAAATTTTTGTACTTTCAGTGTATGATTCACGGTCGTGATCCAATCTAAGTTCGAGCTTGAACAATAAAAAAAACAGAAAGGGTGAACAACAACAACAAGTTGTTTTATAAAAAAATAAAAATAATAATAAATAAATAAAATTAAATAAAAAATAATAATAAAAAGGGGGCAAACTAGTGGGTTTCTCCTCTAATTGTTGACTATTGTGTAGCTAGCGATTTCATAAATATTGCTCGTCGTATAATTTTACATTTGTAACAATTAAAGAGGCAAAAAAATTAAAATCTGTATTTAATGAAAGAAAATTTAATTTTATTCGCCGTGTTTTAACTATATCGAATGTAAGTCTTTGTTAATGTATTGTCGATATATATTAAACGAGGACAATAAAATTATTGTCGGTAACTCGAGTTAATGCTTTTTTGGAATACACTTTTTTCCGTACGCGAGTTTTGAGGAAAATATATTTCGGTCACAAAACGCTATCGCTTTGTGTCGGGATTTTTTCGGTTTCGGCTCGAACCGCATAATAATTTCGATCCATCGTCAAGGTTTTATTTATTTATTCTCAATAATTTTTCAACCGCTTCGACGGGTTCACGGATCCGATTTTATGAAAGGACCGATTTGGATGTCGTATTCTAGAATATATATATATATATATATATATATATATATATATATTAATTTTCCTCAAAAGTGTATTCTAAAAAGCATTAACTCGAGTTAATACAATAATTGTATTGTCCACTGTATTTAATATATTACTTTAACGAAGACTTACATATCGATATAGTTAAAACACATATATATATATATATATATATATATATATATATATATATATATATATATATATATATCCTCTAGAATATAGTTTTAATTCATTTTGTCCGGTACCGTACATCCGTACATTACAAAATTATAAAATATAATGTCTGAATTTTGAAATGGTTTACTGGCGACGGTTCGAATGTATTTGAATAGGCGTTGTTATATAAGGATTTTATTCGACGCAGAATTTCATTTTCGAAACTCAATTTTTAGATTGTTTTTTTTCGAATCAATTTCACATGTGGTCGGTTTCTTACTGTTTCTCGTATTAACTACATTATTTTTATTCTAATAAGTGGTACAGATTTTTTTTTTTTTACTTTCCCTGGCCAACCCTGATCTCTAATCTCTGATCTCTAATCAAATTTTTATTTTATATTTTTTTTTTTTTTTAAGTAAATATATACGAAATATGTTACTGTAAAATGTTTTTGTTGATAGAATGTTGGGGTGGGGGGAAGAAAAAGGTCTGGCTCTAGGGCAGTTGTCGAACGAAGTTTTCGACGCACTAAACGATATTGTAGAGTAAGTTGGGGTGGGGGTGGGGTATAAAAGTGAACTTTGGCCTGGCCTCTATTGCAAAATAACCGTATTGAGATTGGAGAGTGGAGAGTGGACAGTTGGCTCGCGTCCACCGACCGTACACGTGTTTCGTGGGGGGCCCCACCGGTATCTCGAACGAAAACAATTTATTATTATTATTATCGTATCGGCCCCCGTCTTCAGTTGCATACGCGACCAGTATTCTAATTTCGCCGATCGGCATTTCCGTTGGTGCAGGACTCGTGAGAGGGGAAGGAAAACCGGGGAGGCGGCGGCGGCCCTGAGATGGAGGACGGTGGAAATTTGATAATTGTCCCAACGCCGATTCAGGTAAGAAATAATACGTTTCGGCCGTTTAATTAAACCGCTATAACAATTCGTGATGTCTTTCGCCGGAACGGGATTTCGGCCGTTCGCCGTCTTCAGTAGCGCTGTGTCAGTAGTCGGCATTTTGGACGTTTTTCGGGGGGGGCATCCTCACTGCCCACTGTGTCACTTTCACATGTACCGTTACATGTAGCTAACAGTGACTAGTAACACAGCGCTACTGAAGACGGCGAGCGGCCGAAAAACCGGTCTAGCGAAAGACCAAACCGGCAGCGAGAGAGGAGACAGAAACATCACGAACCTACGCTATAATAATTTAGGTTCGTGATGTCTTTCGCCGGAACGGGATTTAAACGGCCGTCGCCGTCTTCGCTGTGTCAGTCACTGTCATTACGTTTCGGGGGCATCCTCCGTACAAGTATTTGCCCCCCACTGTCATCAAGGCCGCATGTACCGTTACATAGCTAATAGTGACTGAGTAACAGCCGCTACTGATCTTAGACGGCGAGCGGCCAAAACTAGTCTAGCAAAGACCAAACCGGCAGCGAGAGAGGAGACAGAAACATCACGAACCTACGCTATAATAATTCTAGGTTCGTGATGTTCGCCGGAACGGGATTTCGCCGTTCGCCGTCTTCAGTAGCGCTGTGTCGTCACCGTTTTGGACGTTTTCGGGGGCATCTCACCACCTGCACTGTGTCACTTTCATGTACCGTACTGTTACATGTAGCAAGTGACAGTAACACAGCGCTACTGAAGACGGCGAGCGGCCGAAACCGGTCTAGCGAAAGACCGAACCGGCAGCGAGAGGAGATCACGAACACCTACCCTCTAAAAGTAAAGTCGTTTTGATGTGTTCTGTCCCCTCGCTTCCCCAAAAGTCCAAAGTTAATAATGGTAAAAGGCCAGCTACTGAAGATGCGAGGGCGTTTTACTACTGTCTAGCAAATGACCAAACTAGCAGCGAGAGGAGACAGAAACATCACGAACCTAATTTATTAATTAGATTCGTGATGTTTGTCTCCCTCTCGCCGGTCCAAAACGTCCAAAGTGCCAATTGTGACTGACAGGGCGCTACTGAAGACGGCGAGCGGCCGAAATCCCGGTCCGCAGCGACAGAGGAGGGACAGAAGCACATCACGAACCCCTACAGTATTTCCAACCCTCGTAGAGAAATTCTAGTAGCTGTGACTATAGCGATAAATTTACAAAAAAAAAAAAAAAAATACGCACATTTCAATAGATCGTATATAATTGATATAGCGAAAACAGTTTTCAGGAAAACAGTTTTACAGGTAAACAGAATGAGATGTTTCAGCCCCAATTCCGTACTCGTATCTCGTAATAATCTTCAGTTTTCGCTTTATTATTATTATTATTATAGCATAAAGTGTTCGGGAGAAAACGAACCTCCCCCACCCACCAATTCCCCCACCCCCACAACCCTTATGTAAGTGGTGGGCGGCGGGCCACATACTCGAGCTGAACTGCGACGTAACAATTTATATTCTTTATTCTTTATTCTATATTCTTTCAGTTTATAATTTCTTCTCTATACAGTGTTTTCCTCCCTAATTATTGTTGACGGGGGAATTAAAACCGGTACTTTAAGTTCAAGTCCAACCTGTCGGACTTCGTTCTTCCGGTGGCAAATTAGGCATCGAAGTTCCCCGCTTCACTACCTTAACCTTATCTTATCTTCTATTGCCAGAAGTGGAACTTAGCGTTCTCAACCCTAAAAGTTGACCTGACAATGTTAAATATATATATATATATATATATATATATATATATATATATATATATATATAAAATGGAGTAAGTTTTCCCACTTTATACAGAACTCGAGCCGGGCGATTGATTTTCCGTCCGATGATTTCGGCCGTCCGCCACGGCGCCGCAACTGACGCGCGGACTTAAAGCCGATTAAGCACAAATCTACGGTATTCCATCCGTATATATATATATATATATATATATATATATATATATATATATATATATATATATATATATATATATATATGGCGCTGAGCCGACAGTGCCTCAGTTTAAGCCGACATTCAACATTCAACATTCAACATCGGAGCGGCTTACGCTCGGCCGAGCGTTACGGAAATTGGGGGGGGGTGGGGGGGAAAATTTGATCGCATAATCGAATATTTTTCGGTTATGCGATGCGAAGTGAGGGCGTTGTTGGGCAAACGATACGCCCAATAATTATTAATTTTTCCTGGGCCCTCCGGACGAGAATTCTTCCACCCCCTGAAATTTGAAATTTGAAAATCCGAAATTTTAATTTTTCGGATTTTTTTTTTTTTTAAATAATCGCGGACTTCCCGCGCGCCCCCCCACCCCACCATCTTTTTCCATCCGAAGATCGATTATTTCGAAAAGTATAATTTTATTAAACTCTCGGTTCGTCATGTTTCTGTCTCTCTCTCTCTCTGCTGCTGGTTCGGTCTTTCGCTAGACCGGTTTGTCGGCTGCTCATCTTCAGTAGTCACTGTTAGCACTTTGATGTATATATATATATATATATATATATATATATATATATATATATATATATATATATATTGGGTCGTCAACTGAGTAATTGAGACGAATTTCATTTTTTTTTTTTTTTTTTAATCGCGGACTTCCTGAGCAACCCCCACCACTTTTTCCCATCCGAAGATCGATTATTTCGGAAAAGTATAATTTTTTTTTTTTTTTACTCCAAATGTTGACGGCTCGCAGGATGAAGTCTTAGGAAGGACGAAATTTTGGGGGGCGGGGGTCGGTATTTTTCACCGAAAGACGCTGAGGACGACGACCGTTATTGAGAGCCAGGATGCCGAATGTATCCGTGAATGTATTTGCCGTATCTACGCTTTTATCTATTACTGAATAGAAAAATCGATTTATGGTTAATCGACTTTCGGCCGAGTATCGATTAGATGGGGGGGGGGTGGATTTTTCACCGAAAGGCGACGACGAGGAGGACGACCGTTATCGAGAGGACATTGCCGGTTGGACGCCGAATCTATTTGCAATACCGTATCTACGCTTTTATCTATTACTGAATAGAAAAATCGATTTATGTTTAATCGACTTTCGGCCGAGTATCGATTAGATGGGGGGGGTGGGGTGGATTTTTCACCGAAAGACGACGAGGAGGACGACCGTTATCGAGAGGACATTGCCGGTTGGACGCCGAATCTATTTGCAATACCGTATCTACGCTTTTATCTATTACTGAATAGAAAAATCGATTTATGGTTAATCGACTTTCGGCCGAGTATCGATTAGATTTTAGGGGATTTTTCACCGAAAGGCGATGAGGAGGAGGACGACCGTTATCGAGAGGACATTGCCGGTTGACGCCGAATCTATTTGTAATACCGTATCTACGTTTTATCTATTATTGAATAGAAAATCGATTTATGTTTAATCGACTTTCGGCCGAGTATCGATTAGATGGTTAGGATTTTCACCGAAAGACGATGAGGAGGAGGACGACCGTTATCGAGAGGACATTGCCAGGTTGACGCCGAATATATTTGCAATACCGTATCTACGCTTTTATCTATTACTGAATAGAAAAATCGATTTATGGTTAATCGACTTTCGCCGAGTATCGATTAGATGGTTAGGGATTTTCACCGAAAGACGACGAGGAGGAGGACGACCGTTATCGAGAGGACATTGCCGGTTGGACGCCGAATCTATTTGCAATACCGTATCTACGCTTTTATCTATTATTGAATAGAAAAATCGATTTATGGTTAATCGACTTTCTCGCCGAGTATCGATTAGATTTTAGGGATTTTTCACCGAAAGACGACGAGGAGGAGGACGACCGTTATCGAGAGGACATTGCGGTTGGACGCCGAATCTATTTGCAATACCGTATCTACGCTTTATCTATTACTGAATAGAAAATCGATTTATGTTTAATCGACTTTCGGCCGAGTATCGATTAGATTTTAGATTTTTCACCGAAAGACGATGAGGAGGAGAACGACCGTTATCGAGAGGACATTGCCGTTTGACGCCGAATCTATTTGTAATACCCTATCTACGTTTTTATCTATTACTGAATAGAAAAATCGATTTATGGTTAATTTCGGCCGAGTATCGATTAGATTTTAGGATTTTTCACCGAAAGACGATGAGGAG